>CM034152.1:598575342-598702642 GCA_019776745.2 Taxus chinensis | reverse complement strand
TGTGGGTACCGAACTAGATTATTAGTTTCATCTTACCATCCTCAAATTGATGGGCAAACAGAATTGGTCAACAAATATTTAGAGGGGTATCTACATTGTTTTGTATTAGATAAACAGGAATGGTGGGCTAAATGGCTACCACTTGCAGAATGGTGGTGTAACACATCTTTTCATACCTCTTCTCAAATGACCCCATTTTTAGAATTATATGGTTACCATCCACCATCTATCACTTCTTCCTTGAGGGTGAAAAATAAGGTCAGAGATGTTGAGGAACAAATTCAACATCAACAACATGTTTTGGCTGTTTTGAAGGAGAATTTGGCATTGGCACAAAACACAATGAAACAACAAGCAGATCAACACCATAGTGAAAGACATTTTGAAATTGGTGACTAGTTTTTTGCACGTCTACAACCTTACAAAAATATGTCCCTTAAGTAACAGAAAAAGGAATACAAAATTGCTCCTAAATATTATGGTCCTTATCACATTCTACAGAAATTTGGAAGTGTTTCTTATAAACTAGAGTTACCTCAATCTTCACGCATACACCCAATATTCCATGTTTCCTTCCCGAAGAAGGTTATTGGATAGAAATTTACAGCCCAAATAGAGTTACCAAAACTTGATGAGGAAGGAAGAATCATTTTGGAGCCAGAGAAGATTCTATAAACACATACTAAGAGGTTGACAATTAGAGACATTAAGGAATATTTGATCAAGTGGAATAATCTGAGCATAAAATATGCGACCTAAGAGGATGAAGGTTTTCTGCAACAACATCCATAATTATTCAACATTAAGGACAACATTGGTTTGAAGGGGAAGGGCATGGTACACCCTTAACCTATTGCTTTTATGAGGATATGAATATCTGACTTGTGGCTTACCATATCATTTTACTATATCATTTATACTTTCTCATGCTTAGTTGGTCGACGTTGCTGATGGCCATAACATATGAATAGTATATATAGGGGATTGTAGGTAATAATTGATCATCATTTGAGCATTTGAGTCTTATTGTATGGTTTGGAGGTTGCCCCCTCAAAGTGGCAAAGCTATTCTAATTGCATATTGAGATCATTTATCTGCAATATTGTGCTCTTTGGTGTTCTATTTATGCTCATAATATTAATTATACAAGTAATTTCATTACAAGCTATGGAACCTCAGAGGTGGCCTTGTATATTTGTGGGATACCTAGAGATGGTGTTAAGGGATACAAGATTCATAATTTTACCACCCGTGATTTTTCAATTAAGATAAGTGTCAAATTTCAGGAAGTTCCACCAAATTTTACACATGGAATTTCTTCTTTTCCACTGACTACACTTGGATTTTATGACAATGATTCTAGTAATTCTGATGATTATGAGAAGATTCATGATTATGCTCTTAAGAAAATATCCACTGAGGAATCTTATTATTCTAGCAATAATAGTAAAATTAGTGATGGAGCTTCATCTCCTTCCATGTCTAGCCACAAATCAGAGAATGAAGAGCCTATTCCTGAGTCTCCTACTTTCGGTCCTCTTTGGGCTGGGTAAACATTAAAAAGTGCAAGTACTTTGGCAAGGGATCATACATACATAAAAAGGACATGTTCAGAGTTCAAGGGTGGGCCACATGATTTCTTTTTCTCTACCTCTAATCTAAAAACCTTTCAGGAGGCATATGGCGATCTTGAGTGGGACACTTTTATGTAGGAAGTGTAGAGTTCTTTGTTAAGGAACAACACTTGGGATTTGAAACACATTCATAAGGGAAGGAAGATGGTTTGATGCAAGTGGATATATTAGACCAATTACGTGCTAGATGGGTCTATTGATAAGCTTAAAGCAAAATTGATTATAAAAGGTTTTTCACAAGTTTTAGGTATTAACTACACTACAAAATTTGCACCAGTCTCCAAAATGAACTCCATCAAACTCACTCTTTCCATTGCCTCCGCTCATTACTGGGATGTTCATCAAATGGATGTGAAGATTTTAATTCTTCACAATGACCTATAGGAGGAGATATATATGGAGTATCCTTAGGGGTTTGTTCAAGATTATTCATTAGTATACATGCTTAGAAGATCTATTTATGGCCTCAAACAGGCCCCTCAGGCTCAATATACAAAGATGGAATCCTTTTTTTCTCACTATAGGGTTCATTAGATGTCACTATGATCTAATTGCCTACATTTTATGTCAAGAATATTCACTTGTGATTCTGGTACTTTATGTTGATGACCTTTTGATCATAGTGAGATCTTCATCATCCATTGCAGCAGTGAAAGAATCTTTACATGATAGATTTTCCATGACTTGGGTTTATTGCATTACTTCCTTGGGATTCATATTTCACATTCTAAATCATGGATATCCATTACACAACCTAAGTATGCTCTTGATTTATTTACTTGGTTTCACATGGTTGATTATAATGCAACTGTGACTCCATTTCTATCTAGAGTCAAGCTTTATGCTTACTATACTTGACCATTGGTTGATGCTACCTTGTATCGACAACTTGTAGGAAGCCTTATATATTTGACTCACACTGGACCTGATATTTCATATGCAATATTCTTCTTCTCTATGTTCATGCAGGAGCCTCATGAGCTACACTGGAAATCAACAAAGAGTATTTTTCAATATATTCAGGGTACACATTATTTCAGGATTCACTACAGATCTGGTATTGATATTGACTTGGTTGCATACACAAATTCAGACTAGGCTAGAGATATTCAAAATCATAATTCCACTTCAAGCTACAATTTATCATTAACATTTGGCCCTAGTATTTAGTCGAGTAAGAAGTAAGATGTTATTGCTTTAACATTGAATGAGGCCAAATACAGAGGATTTATGAATGCTTCCACAAAGGCCATTTCACTTTAGTGGATTTTTACAGAGTTTAATATTTAATACAGGTGACCCATAGTCATATTTTGCGATATCTCAAGCACCATTTGGATCTTTAGGAATATTATTTAGCATTAGCGTACCAAACACATTTAGATTCACATGCATTTCATTAGGGAGTTGATTCATGGACATGTAATTGATCTCATATATTACCAAACATAAGATCATATTGTTGACATATTCACTAAACCCTTTGCCGAGAGAAAGATTTTTCACATACAATATCTTCTTGGGGTGTGGGATACATCGAAATCATTTTCTTGGGGGGGGGGATTCTAGTCATCATCTCCCTTTTCTCTCTTTTGGGGGGATTTTTCCCTCTAGTTTTTATCCTTTTCTCCACTTTCTAAGTGTTGCATTGTACTTGGGTACTTCATTAGGCCTTGTTTTTGGGACCCACTTTTTCTTCTTTCCCATCTAAAATAATCTTCAAGGGGTTTTAGTGTAGGATATTATTTTCCTTGTATTTATTTATTTACTTGAAATATTTCCTACACATGGTGACTCATCTTGCTTAGGATTCATTTGTGTCATAGGAGTTACTATGACATGTCTTTCACATAATATTTTGTCATAGAGTGTATAGAAGTTACATTCCTATAATGGAATAAAACTCCCCTAGGAATATTCTCATAGAGAAGTTACACAACACTCTTATTTGTACACACCACTTGAGCTAATGCGAGGTTCCAATTTTCACACCATTCTTATGTTTTTGAGTTAATTTCATATTGCATTACATGTTAAATCATTCTTTGAATTTGTGTAGTTATATGTGTGAAAACATTGTTTATTAATGATCCTGGTAGAAACTCTGATAATATTCACATATAAGGTTAACTATTTACCTACAATGATATATGAAAATTTTCACTCCTATATAATGAATCAAAGAGTTGAAAATTGTTGTAATAATCTAAAGAGATGAGAAGAGGAGAAATTTGTATGAGATAAAATCCATCCCTTTTTTATTTTTTACAAATAAGAAGAATAAGATGATAAGCTAAAGAATAAAGATTAATAAACATAAGATCTACTTCATTTTAAACCATTGCAAATAAACATTGAAACCATTTTCTTTTCTTTAAATTTAAACAACAACAAATAACTAAAATAATACTTTGCAAGATTATATAATTTTGGAAATGATATTTTTACCACTCCAATTTCAAAAGCATACTATGAGTGGATTATATTTGTATAATATCAAGGATTTCAAACTAAATCAAATACCATTTGATAAAATAATGATAAATTAAAGATATTATTTTAGAAAATACTTACCAAGTTCTCTTTCCAATACAATATTTGCAAGTGTAATAACCATTAAATTTGAAGAGTTCTTACTTACAAAATGAAACTATTTTATCCTTTCTAAAATAAAGAGTTAAAAATTATAGCATCATAGTTTCCAGCCCAATATTGATAATGAAAAAATATTCCCATATTTACATTGAATAGAACAAAGAAATAACTCTTAAAATGCAAGAAGAAAATCCTCACAAAAAGTGGGAACAATATGGCCATTTTGTAATTGAAACAACCATTCTTCCATAAGAGAAGAAGCTCTTAAAAACTCCATATTCAAGCTCCAACTCCAACTAGAATGCCTCTAAACAACAAAATATAGCTTGGTTGACCTCTCAACCAAATGAAATCATTAAATGTCATTTTCAAAAAAGGATATCATGTTAACATCCCTCCAAGCCCATGGGAGAGAGGAGAAGTAATCCTCCAAGTGAGCATAATGGATAAGGGGAAATAAACCAAAACTAAAAAATATGCAAGAAAACAAAATAGTTTGGAAAACAAAAAAAACTAACATGAAGCTCCATGTTTATATCCATGAGGGGAAGAGAGGAAAATAAATCTTATTTTAACTATAACCAAGGAAGTATCTGAAAATGTCCACAAATTTACTGAAATTCCAAAAATCCTCCTAAGCTTCATATCCCTCCATATACCTTATATATCCTTGCATCCTCCTTTCCAAGGTTTTTAAAACCTTATAGGTTTCTTTAAAAAGGATAGGATATGATTCCAAAACCATATGGGAATGATCTCCTAATTCAAACCAAATGAAGGGAGTGAAAAGAATACCAATAAGGATTTTCCATCAAGTCTTGAGGGAAAGTAAGAAGGGATTATTCCCTCTTCCCATTACAACTATAAAATCCACTCCCAAAAGGGGTAGATGGAGAAAAAAAAAAATAATAAAACAAAAACATATTATTAAAACAACCTAACCATTACAATACCAGAGATTTAACACAATCCTAACAATATTCCTTTCTAAAGAAATAACAAAATTTAAAGGGTGTGAGCCCTACCTCACAAGAGAAAGATGAATCCAAGAACAATTATTTCAAATCACAATCCAATATATCCACTATCCAAAATATCCTTATATTCAAAACAACTCCAAACCATGAATAACCAAAAGAACCCCACAACCTTCCAAATTGGAATATAATATAGGAGAAGTGTATCTAAACCAACACCCTATAAGATGGTGACATGTGTCACCCAAGTACCCTAAACTTTCACTTATGAAACAATTTATTGAAAAGTAAATGCAAATATAATAAAGTCAAATCTCCACATGGAGAACCATGCACTCCAAATATCCATCAAACACTAAATCTAAAAATCATAAGTAGTGATGGTTGAAAAAGGGGTAAAAGGAGGAAAATATGTTTTATGAGCCTTGAAAAGAGATCACCAACCCATAATATGGTACTTGGGGGATATTTTCAAGGAAAATATAGACCATAACTTGCATTACACTCCTCCCAAAAGTCACTTCTTCTCCAATTTCGAGTTTAGGGGAAAAGGTGACCTTTAAGATGGGTAGTACGTCCATCTTGTTGGAAGAACAATGGACTAAGAGGGGGGGCGGGGGTGAATTGGTACTTAAAAACTTAATTCAATTTAATATTTATTTATTAAACCACAAACCAATTAACCGTCCATTAATGTGTGCACAATATCAAATAACATGCATTCAAACAAACATAAACAAGAGAAGCAACACCATAACATAAGATATAAGTGAGAAACCCTTAAGGGGAAGAAAACACACTAAAAATTCTGATTATATTACTCAAATAAAAATTATTTAGTGAAGGGCCAACTTCACAAGGAGCACCAACCCCTAGTTTAGTAGAGCACCAACCCTACAAGGACCACCAACCCCTAGTTTAGTGAAACACCAACTTCACAAGGACACTTCAATCCCATAAGATGATCAAGAACCCACTAATTTTTTTTACGAAGATATGTGATGTATTTTTTGCTACTATAACTGGTGGATATCACCTATTCAGCTCACTCAGTGTGAAACCCTTGTTCAAACCCTAGCTTCTCCAACTTGCTCTATCTCTCACTTTCTTCACTTCTCTTTTCTTCAAAATATTTTACACACTCTTCCAAACATTTTAAAACATGTCATACACTCTATCAGATCTCAAAACATGCTTTGGTACCTATAAATCACTCTCACATAGCTCATACTTTTCATACCCACAAGAACTTGTTCAAATTTGAACTACAAACTCACTTTTTATATCCTTCTCATGATTGAAATTATCACTAAGTTGGTTTCCCTAATTTTTTTAACCAATTAAACTTTAAAACATCCCAAAAAATTCATTAAAACGTTCACATATGACCTATATATATTGGCCATGCCCAAAACCACTCATCTTACACAAAACAAACTCAAAACCCCATCACTAGGATGAGCTAAAACTAAAAATGACAAAACCATTATTATTCAAGCTCCAAAATTCATTAAAAATGTGTAATATATCATATAACCATCATCTGTGGTCACAAATTGGTTTGAACTAATCAAATAATTCATAGCATGGGCCAAAAGGCTCATATCCTTCACCAAACAAATGTTTTCAGCAACCTGTCTTCACCTTTGGGCCTCAAGAACACCCAATATCAACTAAAATATGGAATATGAAAACTCTATGAAATCCTTGTGACCTGTATGTCACTTCCATTCATGATATACATATTTAAACATCCATATGTTCAAACCACATAAACATTCCTCTTCACCAAATCATGTTGCCCAGAAACCAGTTTTGCAAAACTAACTATTTTGCACCATTGTAGTCACTTCCAAGACCTTTAAAGAAATTAAATATGAATTAAATTCATCCCTATTCACTCTTTAGGTGATATCAAGCAATAAATCATTCATCTCATGCTTCAATCACTTATTCTTTCATCCCGAGGAGTCTTTTCCTAGAAAACCAACAATATTCTTCCTCACAAAATGACCTGGATGACCCATAAAATCAATTCACAAAGAGAAAATAATTATACCACTATAAATACCTCATAATTTTATTTCCATAACATATTGTAACTCCTTCCAGCTCCAAGTGGAATGCCTTCAACTAAGCCCATCTCTGCAAACTTGTTAAAACTACCCTTTAACTAGTCTTCACAAATAGGGCACACTTTTCCATTTATATTCATCACCATGGCATTAAACCACCATGGAAATCAGTAAAGAATCACATACTAAAAATAATTTCCATTTAATTTGCAACTCCTTTGGACAACCTTGTCCCAAACTAAACTTCTTCATAAATATGCCTGTTTGAGTGGGGTTCACTCATCACCACATGCTCTACCATACCTTTATAGAAACCTGGAGGAGTCCAATACATCATAAAATCATCATAATATAACTATAAATCAATTCTCAACACTTATGATCATTATCTCTCATATCACTTTTGAGATAAGGTTTTGAACACACAAAAGTTGTTTACCTTCTTAGCATTTGTTCATAAAAAGTAAAGATGAAATGACCTCATTATTTTTTTGAAACATTATAGAATAAATTTAAAAACATACCTTAAATCCACAAGGTCCCATGCAAATCACTCAATTCAGGATGAGCATCAGAAGGTGCAATTTGAGCTAGAAAATACCCTTTCTTGGACCCTGTTTCACACAAAATGATGCAACTTACAAATTTCTCTTCAGAATGACTCAAAATTTTTCTCACACCTATATAAAAACTATATGCATCAGCTCAAATCATCTTAATGTCATAAATATATTTCCATATTTCTATCCCATCTCCTTTACATGGTTAACCCTTAGGGTTTTGCATAGTCTAGGCTAGGGTCAACTGAAATAACATCATAAATCACCATGAAACCTCTCCAAAAGTTCCTAACATACATATGATACCTTTTCTGAGATCCTTTAATGCTTATATGAGATCACGCATCTTTACATCTCAACCTCATGCCTCCTAGTACCTAAACTTGGTTTAGATGAACACCTGAAACTTAGTCTTCAACATGTATCTACACTTTAAAGCTCATGTGAGTGCCTAAAAAACTCCCAAAAAAATAATTTCCATTCAGATACTATGATCCTCAATCTACTAATAATATACAACCACTATGCACCATCACCTAAGCTAGCTAGGTCACCTATTAAGGCTTACTAGAACAAGCCAATCTCACTGAATTAATTCATCCCATCAAGAACATACTTGAAACTCCATGTTACCATCATACTAAGAATCCTATAACATTATTCCATCATCCTCTTTGTCATTAATGGGATTTTACATCAATTACAACACCTGAACCACAACATTCTAACACACCTAATCCATGATCAAGTGATCCTAAAACATACTTTAAACAACAATAATAAGACAACTAATCCATACTCATGCAAGTGGGAAGAGAATTAGTTAATCAAATCAACCATTACAAACTAGTAAAAACCATATTTATTAAACCAAATTAATACAAAGTAGAGTAAAAGTGAGATAAAAGTGACCAAATAATTCAATAAAAACATGCCATGGGGTAAATTTCCCATTTCCAACATTAAACCATCAAAAAAATAATATAACAAGCGGTCAAACATCAACAAGAGGTAGAATTTGGCCCATAAGGCTCTTTGTGCCACATGGAGGTGCATACCCTGAAACAATCCATGTTCTCCAATAACATAAACATGTAGCCTTCACACTCAAGTTCAAACATCATACTTGCTCAATACCAAATGTCTAAATAATATAGTAATAAACATGTGTGAAACAATCCAAATTAATCATATGGTAACTAATACTAATTAGTTATGCAAACATCCATCCATAAAATGAGATATTTAGAAATTATGATAATCATCCATGACATATCCAATATAAAATACATATAAATATTAAATCTACAATATCCATAACATTACATCTAAAATAGATAACAACGATACTAATAGTGAATTGGCATCATGTGCCACATACAACATCCTTCCAAGACAAGTCAACATATAAAAAGATAATATGGTGATAAAAATCATATAAATGTCCTAAACAATAACCATAATAATAATGTGTCCAATGTATCAATATGAATAATACAACGAGTTAGCATATTCAAAATATAAAGGGAGTTTTGGTGGCACTACATCCCCCTCTCCTAGGAATATACTTCCTTCTAGAAGCGGTTGGAAAGGATATCAAGCCCTAAATGGCATAACATCCTCCCATGTAGTTGATGTCTCATCACACGTATCCCACTAAACCCCTAACCTAGCTTCTAAGTGTATCACTCCCAAAATGCCAACCTCCGGTGCTCTAAAATATGCACAGGCTCTAGTTTCCACGATAGCCTTTTTGCTCCACATGTAAATCTGGCCAATTCAAAACATGAGAACTATCTGGCACATAATTTTCCAAAACTAAAACATGGAAGATGTCATGGGTGTGGTATATGCATGGTGTAAAAACTAGGTGGTAATAAATGAGCCCAATAACCTCCAAAATATCAAAAAGGACCCATTAATTTGAGGGGAAACCTTAGAGCCCTTTCCATAATAGATTGGACTCTTGTATGAATGCACTCTTAAAAATACCTTGTCTCCTATTGAGAAGTGATGCTCAACCCTCTTTGTGTTTAACATACACCTTATGAAATGCACGTTATTTCTCAATATGTTTTCTAATGAGAACAACTTGTTGCTCAATGTCCTGAAGGAATGTTGGACCAATAACCTCCTTATCATATAACATGTCATAAATTAAAGGTTTTTTGTATGGAATCCCATATAAGGCCTGATAATGTGTCATGCCAATCGATTTATGATAAATTTTATTATAGGAAAACTCGATAATGTGTCCTCCCATTTGCTATGTTGATCCATATTGTACATCTGCAAACATGTCCTTAACAACATGATTCACCCACTCTATCTTTCCATCTATCTCAAGGTGAAAGGAGGAAATGAAATTGATTTGAGTTCCTAATGTTGACTGAAAATATTTACAAAATTTTGACGTATAAATGGAATCCGAATCACAAATATTGATCAGAATCCCATGCAATCACACAATTTCATCTAGGAAAACTTGGGCTATGATAACTACATTATATGTGATCTTTGTAGGTGAGAAGTGGGAAAATTTGGTCAATTTTTCCCCTTTCAACATGATGGAATCATGATGATACAATGAAGTGGGAAGACCAACTATAAATTCCAAGGAGATCACATCTCACTTCCACTCCAGAATGTCATGTGGATAAAGAAGACTTGTAGGGAGAATTTTTTTAGTATTCACTCTCTATAACTTGAGACAATGGGTTATAAAGTCTGCAATGTTATGGAATAATAATAACCAATAGTATAATTGTTAAATATTATCATGCATCTTCTTCATCCCTGAAAGAGTTGGATAAGGAGCTTGACAGGCCTTAGAAAGAACAAATATATGTAAATTCCATACCTTATGCACATAAATGTGCCTATGATATCATATAAGACCATCTACCTCTAAAGTGAAACCAATATATTTTCCCCCAAGGGCCTCTACGACTCAACCTCTCATCTAGCACCCTCATAAAATTTATCATCATGAAGATGCTAAAGGATCCTATCCTGAAGGTCTGATCAAAGAGTCGATGCAACTATCTCATCTCATCACCTACACAAGGCATCAACAATGACATTCTATTTTCCATTGATATATTGAATATCCATGTCATACTCATAAAGGAAATCTATCTAATGTTGTTTTTAGGTGTTGAGATTTGGATACGATAAAATGTGTTGTAAACTTAAGTGATGGTCCTCCAAACAAAGAGTTTACCTAAAATAAAATGTCTCCAATGGAATAAGGCATGCACTACTACCGTAAGCTCGAGATCATGGCTAGGATAACTGAGCTCATAATCTTTGAGCTTGTGTGACTCAAAGGAAATAACATGGTATTCCTACATGAGAACTACCTCAAGTCCACCCCAAGTCCCTCCAAAGAAGCATCATTAAAAACCAAAAAATATTCCAAGGGATCCATAACTACAAGAATATGTGTAGAATTCAAATTCTCCTTGAGAAACGGAAAGTCCTACTCACACATTTTTGACCAAATGAACTTATTCCCTTTATGTTGAATGGAATTGATTAGATGTGGAATCCTAGAGACATCTTAAATAAACCCATGATGGTACATTAGCAATCCCTTGAAATTATTGACCTCTATAACTATGATTGGGTTTGCCAATCAATGATAACACAAATATTTGAGGGATCTACTAAGATACCCTCACTATAAATGATATGGACCCAAATACTGAATCTTAGATGGAAAGAAAGAACACTTATCCAAATTTCTAAAATCATCTGCTCCCTCAACACATATAAAACTTATCTCAAATGTTCCTTGTGATCCTCCACTAAGTGTGAATATATGAATATATCATCAATAATCACCAAGACAAACTGATCCAAAAATGTACTAAACATGACATTCATGAGACTCATGAACATTGTTGGTGTATTAGTCAAAATGAAGGGAACCATTGTGAACATGTACTGCCCATAATGAACCCAAAATGTTGTCTTATGGATATATTACTTTGCAATCCATATCTAATGGATCCCAACATCTGGTAAAACAAATCATCAATCCTAAGAAGAGGGTATTGGTTTTTCACCGTCACCTTGTTTATCTATCTAAAATCAATAAAAAAGTGAATATATTTGTCCTTCTTATTTACAAAAAATAATAGGTGCACCCCCAGGTAACAACTATGGAGGATGAGGCCCTTCTCCAAAAATTCCTATAACAAAACCTTGAGCTCATGAATCTCAGGACTCATCATCATAGAGAGTGATCATGAAATATGGACAACACCTGTCACTATTTTAATCATGAAATCAACCTCTCTAGGTGGTGAAAAAATAGGAAGCTCATTGCAAAACACATCCGCATACTATATCTGAATTAAATGCTCATAAATAACAAGCTAACTGGAGTATCCTCTGACCTATCACTAATCATGATAGTAAAACTCCACTTGATTTTCATGATGGAAATCATATGTAGGGAGATGGGTCTCTGAACCCCAAAAATCACTACTAAAATACCAAAGCCATCATCACACTCAATCAACTTGTTCCAACAATCCACTTTGGATCAATGAGAATAAATTCAATCCATACCCAAAAACTACCTCACAGGATCCCAAAGGCATAATACATAGGTCTAAGGTTGTGGAAAACACACCAAGGTCAAGTATGTAACTCTCTACATAGATATATACATTGAGTTTGAACCTAGTGGAAAATGAAACTTTCCATCTATGTGATTGCTTAGAATCCATCATCCCACATCGGTCTACTATAAAAAGGTGATATAAAAGAATCTAATGCACCATAATCAAATAATAATTAAATAGATATGCCCCTAATAATACTTGTAGTCTCAATGAACATGGCCTAATAATCAGCCTAATGGTTATCCAATGTGGCATAGACATGATTGTAGACACGAAATTATGAACTTAATACATTTACATCATGCCTCTAATATGTAAGTATAGGCATGATTCCTAAGAAAGAAAGCTAGACATTGACAACACTTGTTTTACTTTACTTTGACATTATTTTATCCTCCCATGCTTTCATCCTCTATTTTTATAGAATTATACCTTTATTTTTATACATTACATAGTGTGTCACCCAGCTCAATACTTCCTATTTTATCTTCAGAGATCTTCGGACACTAGTGCCTAGTAAGGTATAAGAGTTCCCTGGTGCTATTGTCCCCTTTAGGTGTGTCTATCCTTTTCTCCTCTTTTCTTATGTTTAAAAGTGCCACATCAATTGTTATCTTTTCTTAAACTCTCTATTTATCACTTTGGGTCAGACTTTTAGGGTTGTTAATGACGAAATTCAAGCAAATGAATCATATATATACATGACTTACTAACTATTATAAGGGGCAATAAGGATGCCAACTAGGCAATTGGGCTATCACTTTCTATCTACTACTTGGGCAAAAGGAACACTTGAGAACTGCATTTGGGTCGCATTATTCATTGCATAAGAAGGCAAAACTTCTGAAATTCCATCACACACATGGTCATCTTGGGGGCAAAGTAGTTGTAGCCCGCTATCTTGGTGCGACTGGCACAAGGGCAACGTAGCTTCAAGGGACACAATTCTATCACACACACCAAGAACTACATTGAGTCTAAAATGTAGTGCACCGCCCAGTGACAATCGCATTGGGATGACCGCCAAGGTTAGTCCAACTCAAACATATGCATATTTTATTTAGTCTCATGTGTGCTTGAGCCTTGTGCAGGTCGCTAGGATTTGTTTTGCAGGTACCAGGTGACGACAGTAAAACCCTACAGGCGAAGTGGAATGACGACAGAGAGCGACAGTGAAGGCGAGCTTCATCAGACACTGAAAGAACCAAATCCACACTCACTACCAGGACACTAACACCCACCCCAGACACTAGCGCCCAGGGCAATTTTGTCCCCTTTTGGGAAATTTTGTCCAGCATATACAAGTAGATCATTCTCTTCCAGAACGGAGCATAACACAGTGTATAGATTGAGCATGTTCCACCATCATCCCAGTTTAGATCCAATCCATACAATGCAAGTTATCAGTGAAGTCAACTCTTGTCCTCTTAGTTGAGTTATCACTTGCTTACCATTGCATGTTATATCTTGTATATTTCGGATATTATCTGATTTATCTTTGTCCTCTAATTAAAATTTAATTTCAGTTAAATCATTTGGTGAACCCCAACCATGACCATGCATCGGATCCCTTTCCTTTCTTCTTCCTCTTCTGAGGTTATGGATAATTCGTCTTCTTTCATTCCCACTCATGTCTATTCCCAAGCGGCCATCCAAACTGATCATATACCAGTAATCACTCAACATTTGCCTTGCTTCACGACCACCTCTGCGGACCCCGCTGTCAATGTTGTAACCACTCGTCGATATAAGCAACCTTTGTGACTTCCTACCTCTCTCCCCCCTCCTATTCATACACCACCTCCTCGACCTGTTGATGCATCTAAAGACTATGATATCATTGAGCAATTAAATAATACCCCAACTAAGATATCTCTCTTTGATCTTTTATGTAAGGCCCCCGATTGTCTTCGCACTTTAGAAGCGACATTGAGATCCATTCAAATACAAAGTGATGACCCTCTCGTAGCTTTTGCAAATTTCATGGAATTTTTTAAGCAAAAAAGCAATTCTATTAAATTTACTGATGAGGATATTCCACATTCATCCTTTGTTGATTCTCCTCCTCTTCTTATCATGGCTCGGGTTCAGGGTTTTCAAATTAAGCGCGTGCTCATTGATAATGGTTCTGCACTAAATATTTGGCATTTATCTTTACTAGCACAATTAGACATCCCTCATAATACAATTAAACAATCTACTCTTGTTGTTCGAGGATATGATACTATTACTCGTGCATGCTTTGGTATTGTCAAATTAGAATTGCAAGTAGGGCCTCATAAACCCATTACTCCCTTTTATGTTATGAATGCCTCCTTGCAATTTAATTTACTCCTTGGTCGACCATGGATCCATGCCATGAATGTTATTCCCTCTACAGTCCATCATTGTGTTAAGTTTATATTTGATGGCTATGAGCATACTATTACTGCTGATCCTGAACCATTCAAATATTGTCGCATGGATTCCACTTCTTCTTTGGTCATTCCCCTAACTCAACCAATTCCCTCGCATTGTCTCAATACATATGATATTAGGGAGTCTAACCCCCCTACTCCTATTTTGCCATCTCCCCCTACTTCCTCTATTCAGACCAACACTACTAATCTCATCTCTCCCACCGTATCCCTTCTACACCACCTTCCACATCTACTTCAAATCCTCTAGAGATTGTTGTACAACATTTCACTGTTGAGACTGATGATTTTGATGATGATGTTGATACTATTGAGCTTACTAATGAAACCTTACATACTTTGGACTTTACTCCCATGGAATTTTATGATTCTTTGTTTCATAGTCATTACATTGCCACTGGTCCTGGTGAATATCAAATCAAATCTCACACTACACTGGCTACTACCACCGCTATGGTTCCTTATCATAATATAATGCATGCCCTTGAATCTATTCCTCCTACAGTTACTCCTATGCTTATTGATCGTGGTCCTATTTCTATCACTGGTTCTTCCCTTGTACCACTTCCTTCTTTTGATCGTTTCACTTGCACATTATACATTAATCAAGAGTATTGGCAACATGTGCTTTTTGATCCTACCTGTCTTGAAAACATTTGCACATATGAAGCTCTAACTCACTTAGGCCTCACCCCTACTGACATTATACCTTTTCTCGAACCACATGATGAATATCAAGGCCACATCTTTCTCCTAGCAGCTTATGGTACAAGGGTCTTTTATATGCAAGTTTGGATTGCACTTGATCCCCGGCCTTCTCCACTTACACTTGGGCAATCTTGGCTAGACTACATCGGTGGTATCATTGATATGCATAATATTGTTCTTACTTATCCCATGGCCTCTAGGAGCATTACTATTCGTAATGATTCATGCCCTGATTACAAACCTAATTTATCATGATGGAATGCACATAAACACCCTGGTACACCTTTTACTGATGAAGAATATGTCATGGGCATGTGTGACTTACATCTTAGGGGATTCTTTAAAGATAAACCTAAATCTTTTTCATATTATGCATCTAAACCAACCCCCTTTGGGTATGACTCGGATTTAGAAGACTCTCTCGAGGATATCACTTAGATCACTATGGCATTCAAACTTGCGGGGAATACCATTTCTCCCTTGTTGCCTAATAACGCACTCTTGTTCTAGGTTCAAACACAATTGTTGAAGGCGCACTTACCTACATGAACCTCACTTTGCACACATACACTGGGGGCAACCTTGCTTCCCTTCCCTAGTCATAATACTTGATATTCTAATAATACAAAAACATTCAAATATTTGCGAAAATACAAAAATGTTTGCTTATATCTTAGTTGGATGTATCTTTGCTTGCTTATACTACTCCACGTTGCATTTTGCCTATCATGTTAGCTTGATTCATAGTATGTTCTATCCTTTTTACATATACATATGCGCATTCACATGGTACTTTGAGGTGAATGCAAGTTATCTACAAGTTATCACACGATGCATAATGATTGACACTATTCTCTACCAGTCCCATCGAGGCTCCTGGGGGCATCTACCTTCCCTGTCCTTCCACACTCAGGTGTTATCATTGCAATATCTACTACTTACATTTCTAGTTCATTCAGCTACATACATTGTGACATATTATCAATTATTCTAACATGCTAATGGGTGATTCATGTGTAGCATTTGTCTTGCAAGCTCACTTCCAACAATCATTATCTGCTTTACTTGTGTCTTGTCTTCTATGTTTGTGTCTTGATTGCCATTGTTTACGGGCTATGCCCTATGATTGATTGCTTGTTTGTTTGTATGGCCTTGACAGTCGTAGAGTGTCTTGTGACATCCTGAATGGTGTCCTGTGTATTCCACTAACTACTTGTTGTCTTTTTGTTATGTTACTGAATGTTTGACTAGTTTCTATTACATTGTGTCATGCTTGCTTGTCATTAAAACTTTATGCTAGCTTTCTTCCCATTGTTTTGAATGTGTCATGGTTGTTACCATGCACATTCCCTATTCCCCCTGCAAGAGTTCTTCTTCAGATGTGCACATTAGCTTCAGATTCCCTCGTTTTGGTCGCGCTCACATTGATTCATCTCATGCACCCCAAACGAGTGCGGGAAATCATCGGGTGATTATTTCACTGTCTCAACAGTTCAGAAACCAAACACAAAATGGTACACATCAAAATTTGGCCAAACAGGAGGTAGCAAAATAGTTCAGAATCAAACTTGCGCAAAAAGCATCACAAAGATAGAAGCGCCCAGATCAGACAGGAACAGTGGGTGCAAGTATCCCACCTGGGTGGTTTTGTCCTGGGGAAAAAAACAGGTACTTTACAAATTGAACAGGTTCTCAATGACAGGTTTTTTTCAGAATCCAGCATAAGATACTCAAATACAATTTACTATCCAGTACACAAGAACAAACTCAATGGCATGTTTCATACTTTGAGCAAGGGAACTAATTACTCTTCTTTCTCGATTAGCATCTTTTCTACTAGTATCAAATAAGGGCACCTAGGGCATATGCAGGGACAGCGATATGCCTGGAACAATATGTCATCCGTGGCTAGTTACTATTAGGTTTGTGACCATTTGTAGTGGCACTTATCCATGGGGAAGCATCAATGAGTGGAGAGAAAATCCGGCAACTCTCCCAACACTCTTCCTCTGGCGACATGACGCCTAAATCCTTAGTATATTCACATCAGTTCGTGAATTGATCACTCTCGACTCTTCCAACCATCTCCAAGGCAAAAAGCACACTGGAACAATTCTATCCTTTCTCTCATGACATTCAGGTGTATTCTATCCTTGATTCACTTGTTTTTCATAAGAATTTCTATTTTGGTTTCTCTAAGTTAAATTTCAATTTCATATACCATGAGCATCGACTACACTTTTCTTCTTTTGCAGGTTCGTCCTTATCCCGAAAAAAGGCAACACAAATAGAACAAGAAGCAATATCAAGCACAAAGTGCTCAAGCAAAGGCAATATTAGTTACAAACACATGCATCATTTCCACTACGCGCACAGGTCATCCCTAGAGTTTTTATCCCCTCTTAGACTCCACAATACACATCCTACAATTCCCATGCAGCACACTATCGGTTACAACCCCCTTCGGCTCTCCACAGGGTACGCTCTTCCTATCTACTTCATATGCTACCGAATATTCATTCACCAGCATAAAGTGGGGGCAAATGTAGACATGAAATTATACACTTAGTGTTATTACATCACGCCTCTAGTATGTCATTATACATAATGTTCCTAAGCAAGAAAACTAGACATTGATAAGACTTGTTTTGCTTTACATTGACATTGTTTTATCTTTCCATGATTTTGTCCTCTATGCTTTTTGGAATTATCCCTTTACTTTTGGACATCACACAATGTGTTACCCAGCTCACTACTTCTTGTTTTATCTTGGAAGCTCTTCAGACATTAGCGCCCAATAAGGGACAGGAGCATGCCCAGGCGCTACTGTCCCCTTTGGGATGCTTATGTCCCTTTGCCTTGTTTTCTTATGTTTAAAAGTGCCACATCAATTAGTTATCTTTTTTAAACTTATATTTATCACTTTGGGTCGGCTTTTACAATTGTTAATGATGAAATTCAAGCAAAGGAATATATATATACATGTGTGTGTGTGTGTGTGTGTGTGTGTGTGTGACTTACTAACTATTCTAAGGGGCAATAAAGAGAATAACTAGGCAATTGGGCTATCACTTTCTATCTATTACTTGGGCAAAAGGAACACTTGAGGACTGCATTTGGGCTGCATTATTCACTGCATAGGAAGGGATAAATTTTGAATTCCATCACACACATGATTCTTGAGGGTAAAGTAGTTGTAGCCCACTATTTTGGTGCAACTGAGCACAAGGGACAACCTAGCTTCAAGGGACACAATTCTATCACATACACCAGAAATATATTGAGTCTAAAATGTAGTGTAGAACTAGGTGATAATCACATTGGAGTGACCTTTGAGGTCATTCTGACTCAAGAATATACATATTTTATTTATTATAATGTGTGTTTGAGCCTTGTGTAGGTAGTTATGATTTGTTTTGTATGTACAAGTACGATAGGAAAACTCTATATATAATTCAAAGAGACACAAAGTGAAGTGAAAGAGACATGATCAGACCCTAAAAGGGTCATATCTGGACTCACTACCAAGACACTAGCATCCAGTACAAACACTAACACCCAAGGAATTCATTTCCCTTTCTATGCACTTCTGTCCAACATACCTATAGATCATTTTCTTCCAGAAAAATCATGTAAAATCTATATCCAACCCATTTCATCATCATTCCAACCCATATTTGGTACAGATAGTGAGTTATAAGCTAATTGACTCTCATCCTCTTGTTGATTACACTTGTTTTTCATTACATGTTATATCTTGGATATTTTTGATATTATCTAATTGATCTCAGTACTTTGATAAATATTTAATTTTAGTTAAATCAATGATGATCATATCCTATGTCACTTGTTGTCTACTTTGAAATGGGTGTATCTTTCCTATTGGTAAAAGTAGGCTAGTGTGGACATTGACAAGCATAGTGGTCAGGATCTCCACAAATAAAACACCATGATGTTTCTCCCTGCATGGGAGTCTCACATGTACACTAAAAAATTGATCTTGTGGTACCAACCCTTGATGAATTTTGAGTTGTTAAGACCCTTCATTTTTCCTTTATCCTCACATTATTAATGTAATAGATGTTATGGATGCATATTCTTTGTAAGTCGCCTCATGAGATATTAAGTTTTATCCCACATGTATGGGTAATAGTAATTTCTAAAATAGAACTAGTATATTAAGGATTGCTTAGGCCAAAAAAGGTATCCAAGAATATTATTGTATTCATCTTGCTCAAAGGAGGTTGCTCCCTCGAAGTGGCCTGTAATATAAAAGTTATAGAATTTATTTTCCAAATTTTATTTTATTGTTATTTATTTTCAGTAACTTGTAAATACTTGTAAAATAATCATCTCATTTGGTATCAGAGAACTTTATTTTCCTTGCAAGTAGATTTCGGAGAAAACAAATTTAGCAGGGCTTTTTAGGAGGTGTGTCAATTTCAGCAATATTTTCTTTATAAATATTTTCAACATATTTATTGCAGGTTTGGATAAACATAAATACTTGTCCACATAATTGTGGGAAGTGCTTGGGCATAAACCCTAAAACTCATTATGTAGAGTACCACATGAACCCCAAAGTAGTTGGCCCATTGAGAGGACCTATCAATAAAAAGGGCATCAGGCCATCCCAATTCATTAGTTTCCACCCGTGAGGTAAACCAAAAGTTGTTTGTGGTAACGATCCCATCCCAATTGATTAAGGGGTCAAATCCGTGGCTAAAACATTTCTGATGAGAATTACTCATTCAAAAAATATTGGTAGAAATAATACTTAAAACCATTAGGCAACCTAACCAACAAGTCATATTTAACATAACAAATCAACGAGAAAATGAAATAGGTCATAATTGATAATCATTGGTAACCATAAACTTCCAGGCAAGTTGATTGGTAGAAACAAAGGGAAAAATAGTTTTTAACTATATATTTTATTTTATAGTTCCAATGACTCTGAAAATTTCCTGGAACACCTGAAATTCCATTCTACATGTTTCTTTCCTTGAGGGTCCATATTGAAATTTAAGTTTTATTAGCTTGAAATCTCAAATTTTTATTTTTTTCAAGTTTTTCCATAACTTATTTAATTTTTCTCCAATTGCTTCGAATTTTTTCCACAATGTTCCTCTCCATTTTCATCTCCTTTATCCCCACTGAAAATTTTCCTAATTTTTCCATTCCAGTTCTGAAATTTCCCCTAAATTTGTCAATCCTAATCAAGAAGTTCCAAAAACTAGTAAAAGCCGATTTACCCCTTCCAATTGAGATCACATTCAAATTTTCCATTATTGATTGTGTCTTTACACACATTTTTCTATCCATTACAAATAAAATACTTGTTATGGTTATCACCCGTGTAGGCACAAATGTTTGAGCTCACACACATGATGCAAGGACCGAATCAGAAAAATTCCATCCTTATTAAGAATCTCCATATTGAGTCCACTTCACACCATAGTTTCTTTATACCAAATATGCCACGTGGCCCCAAGATGTATTTTCCTCGCTTTAATGGTACGAACCCAACTAGATGGATATACATGGGAGAATAATTATTCAGTCTCCATAATACCTACGGTGTGAACAACATCCTCACTATTTCTTTTCACTTGAAACAAGAGGCCTTACAATGGTATTATTGGTATTTAAAAGCTTATGATGAGCCAAGATAGCTATGGTTCACATCTCTCATTCTAGAGAGAAATTTTCCCGAGTGTTTACGATAACTTCAGAAAAGCGCTCACTAAACTTCAAAAAATAGTCTCAGTCTGTGAGTACCAAACAAAATTTGAGAGATTGGCCAATCACACAGAAGGTTTGTCAAATTAAGTTTTAAGATTTGTTTCATCAGTGGCCTCAAGGAGGTAATACACTCAGAAGTTGAAATTTTTAAAATCGATTCCATGATGGAAGTATTGGGCTTGGCCAAATTGGTGGAGGACATAATCACAACACAATGTTTCCCTTTCAGTTTCCCTTCGTTCAAAAATCCAGTCACTTAGCGTGCTATCATGGTGCCTACCCCAAATTCATTCCCAATCAAATATATATGAAGGAGCATAGACTAAAAGGCCTATACTACAATTATGATGATAAATTCACTAGAGGGCATCGATGCATGGAAAAAACATTATACCTCCTGGATGTTGAATCACCTCCTGAATCAAATATATATGAAGATGCACAAGAATTACAAGAAAGAGATTCACCATTGGATGAAACCCCTCCTTAGGATTCTCAACCAAAGATCTCACTTCACACCTTGACAAGATTCACCGCCCCTCAAACCATGATGGTAAAAGGGTATTTCAAAAAGATTCATCTAACCATCTTAATTGATTCAGGTAGCACAAATAAATTTATTAACCCAAGGTTGGCCAAACAAGAAGACTAATTTTTTTACCCTTTTTCTATATTTGAAGTTATGATTGTTAATGGTGGTACATGTCCTTGTAAGGGAAAGTGTCATAACAGGGAAATTTTTCAGTTTCAATTTTTTGTAAACTCGTGAAAATTCAGGTTTTTAGAAATTGGAAATAATGAATATTTAATAGTTGGTTGTCACCTACTTCGCCAGAAAATTCGGCCAACATGTCCTTAGTATGGGTCACTTGGCCTAGTATTTACACATATAAATGAACTTCTGCATGTAATTCTCCAACATTCTGAATACACCTATGCCCATATTCACCAAAGTATATAACTATACATAACATGTACTGCATAGTTATAAGGTATAATACATATAAAACTATCCAACTCTTTTGAAATATTTTCTACAGAAGCCGAACCCCAATCCATCTAAGCTCTTGTGGTAACTCCAAGAATTATCACCCAACCCCAGGCCGTCCAACATATCTATCCAATAGATCCATCTAATAGATCTATCCAACTGAGCCATCGAACTAACTAACAAAGCCATTTGATTAAGAGCCGTCTAATTGTTATCCGTATAACTCAAATCCCATCTATGACTATCCTTGTTTGGTTTCATATCCATGGATTCGAGAAATCAGGGTAAGAAGCTTTCCGCAAGCTCAAAAATGAGTAACAAGACATTGTTTGGCTATTTTGGAAACTCACAAAAAATGACCGATGTGTCGAGATTTGTGAAAAAATATAAGTATGTATTATCTACTAATTTAAAGATTTTTATTAATATATTTTTTAGTGTATGTTTCAAATACTCTTTACACTCTTGTTTTTTTATTTAGTGTTAATAATAATATAAATAATTATTACTATTTCTATTACACTTTAAAATGCAGACATTTATCAAATACCTTCACAAACTAATGTGTTTCGAAATATCAATCTTGATGATCCTTTTGGTTTTAATGATCTGATTGATCAAAACATTTGTTCACTTGATGACATTGAACTAGGGGAAGATTCATCAAATTCTCATCCAACACCAACAAAGGAAGCTTCTATTATAGTTTTTGTTTCCATAAAAAAGAGACATGAGGATAGAGATATTCCTGTTGAGAAGCCAGAAGCACAAGTTGAAGTTAAAGAAAGTAAAAAAAATCTATCAAAAGAAAGAGGAAAAACTAGACTATAGGAAGGACTTTCAATTTTGACTGGACAGAAAATATCCTTTTATTGAACTGGTAGAGCTGAAAAATAGTAATGATGTTCCAACTTAATGTCAATGAAAAACATGTAGTTGAAAACAAGGGAAATATCACACAATGCATCTCAAACTAGACACCATTGAAAAACACTATGGAAAAAATATGTTTCCCAAAAGAAAAAGGATGGGATCATAGTAAGCTCTCATAAATGGAAAGATGTAAAAGATTTCTTGCATGTAAAATATGTAGAAGAATATGAAAAAAGAACAAAAGCATTTGAAAAATTTAAATGAAAAAGGTGGAAAAATTGTTGCAAAATTGAGCAAAACTATGGAGTATGGAATGCATGCCAAAAGTATTCAATTTTCCATTGTATTCCATATATTGAAAAAGGGTAGACCCATTTCAAATTTCTCAGAAATTAAAATTTTGTGTTAGGTAATTGGCTTATAAAATGTTCCACAATCACATTGGAGTGGCTGGGAAATACAAAAATGTCTTTCTTTGGTGGAAAAGGAGGATCTAAAAGAGGCTATAAAAAATGCAAAGTTTCTTTCCCTTTTAATTGATGAAGTTACAACAGTGAAAAATACCTCATGGGTTTGTATTCATGTATACACATTTGCAAATGAAGTAAGAAATCCTCATCTCTTAGCAGTTCATAATATGAGTGAAAATTATAATTTTGAAAACATTTATCAGTTAGTGTTGTCAAGTTTGAAGGATATTGCAGGTATGGATGATTTTTCCATTGCAACAAAGTTAGTTTGTGTTGGAACTGATGGTGCAACTATAATGCAGGGGGTAGAAATGGTCTCTGTGTACAAATATAGACAATTGTTACCCCCTATATGATTGTAATCTGTTTCATGGCTCACAAAATGAATCTGGCCTATAAAATTGTAAGCAATTTCAAAACTGTTGCCAAAGTGGAGAAGCTGATCCAATTTTTGCATGTATATTACTCTAGTAGTCCAAAGAGATTTTTAGAATTTCAAAAAATTTCTATTGGATTGACAGATGGGAAAAAGCTTCTCAAAGATGTAGATACCAAATGGATCTCAATGTATGAACTTGCTTCCATAATATTTGAAGAATATCCTTCATTGATATGTTTTATGTATAAATATCACAGAGATGTAGATAAAGCTAAAGATTTATTGTACTATCTAACAGATATTGAAACTTTACTTACACTCTCTGGAATTTTTTCAATGTTGAAGGAGTTAAATGTTTTGACAAATCATGCACAAGAGCATTGCATTTACATAACAGACTTCATAAGACTAAGAAAATGTGTGATTGAGTTTATATTTTTTATATTTTTGAGATGATAGTTTTAAGGGTCCTATTTTTGAAAGTTTAAATGCATTAACAGACCTTAGGAATGTAATTTGCCTCTTAAAATTCAATATACATGATCATCTTTGTATAAAAGCACATGGAAAAGAGATACCACTTCATACTTTTCATAAAAAAGTAGATTTTTTTGGGTCAGAGATGGAGGAAGTAAGAGTGAAATGCAGTTTATATGAAACAGTATTATGTGAAACTCGAAATAAATTGAAAAATATTTCTTTATCGTTATCTACAGAGATCAGTGAAAGATTCAAAAAGGATAAATTACTTGAAGCAATGGGAATTGTCAATCCACGGTTTTGGGATATACGTGGAGGCATTCTTGAAACATCCATTAGTACTTTATTTATCAAATACATGACTATTCTAATTGAAAATTTTTGCAAGCGTGAAGATATAAATGGAGTTGTTGTTCAAGGTATTTTACAGAAAAATTTATTGAGTTCTCAGTCCCTTGATTTTTCCACCACTATGGTAGAGAAATATTGGTTTCTGGAAGAGACAAATGAATATGGTTCCATTAGAAGACTTTGGAAGAAGATTTATTCTAGTAGTATTTTGCGAGAGGATTTGAGCGAGTATATTCAACTATATGAACTTTTTCAAACAATGATTTTGGGTTCTGTTGAAGATGAAAGGGTATTCAGTGCATTGTCCTTTAGAACTTTAGAAATTCAAAATTCTGAAAAAAATTAGATAGAAATTTAGAAAGTTGTGTGAAATTATATGTATTTAGTTACTTTTTGGAAACTTTCCCTTATGAGCGAGAACTTACATTATGGAATTCTCTCATCTATGGAACATTTTGACTGATCTGGGGGATCCAAACACATCTATTGAACATGCTTCTGATTTTGTAGAGTTTCAAGACACAAATGAACGGGTTACATCAAGACTATTTCAGTTTCCAGAGTTATAATTTCTTGTATACATTATTGACATTATTGACATTGGACAATGATATAATACTAATATATTTCATATTCATTAATGATAATCATCTGGTCTTAATGGAATTTTTTATTTGCAAGAAATTCATATTTTTTATATTTTTCTTTATTAATGAAATAAAGACCAATTTATTTGGCTCCATTTGTGTGATTTTCAATTAATTTTTTTATCTATGCACGAAACATAAATATTTTCAAACATACATAAACTATGTGTGTTAAACCATGCTTGATTGTTTACATCTCCAACTAGTAGCATAAAAACATTTCATATTAAGAGAAAATCCAATTACAAGTTTACATATTAAATTGTTGAAAACATTTAATAAATGAAATAAAACAGTAAATATAGTTCCAATTCAAAAAGAGGCTTGTATTCATTCTATCAAGAGGTAGAACACTTTATGAAGAAATGTTTTCATAAAGCATTGTCGGCCAATACATTTACAAAATTGTGAGTTGTAAATGGTTTTCAAAGTTTTTGGACAAGCTCTATCATATAATAACTCATTACGATGGAATCCTCTTTTCTACCTATGATTCTAAATCATAATTGTCTTTACATCTACCACACAAAATAATAAATAAAAACTTTGTTGGCCACTATCTTTTAAATCCTATGCTAGTGTTGGAATTGTGACAACACACTTGTCACAGGGTGAAACTAACTAATTTTTTCAATTTTATGTTGTAGGGGAAGCTTGATTTTTTTCTTGCACAAGAGGTAGAGGAATGTGCTTAGTTTTTACATTAATATCTGCTAAAACTCTTGATGCCTACAAATCTTACGCTGCAGTATTGATATTTTGAAGAATATTCTTCTCCTGCCTCACAACATCTCCTGATGACAAAAGTGATGGATTGTAATTTCGATTTTCCTTCAGTAATATTTCTGGATCCATGTAATGATCCTTTATTATCCTTTTAATGTAATATTTTATTTATTTAATAATATAAGTTTTTCCTTCAACTGTATAAATGAATGCAAGCTTTTGCAGGCATTATTAAAGTGTGCTTTAAATACAACTACTTCTTTCTTTGAATTTTCATATTTTTCTTGCAAAAAAATACAAATGTATTAGTCTATTAGATAAGTCGAAATAATATATTATGGTTCTCATAATATTATGATTTTATGTGTAAAAGATGACTTACCACAACTTTCTCTTATTCTGTATTTGCAACTAAAATGTTTGTCTTGTCTTTAGCCTATTTTTTGTAGTATATTTGGCCTTCAACATTAAGATTCTATAACTTATTTAACATTATGTCCAAAATATCATCATCATAATCATTATTATATGAAATTGTGTCTGACTAAGCTTTGTTTAGGAAAATGTCAAGCCTTCTCGGTTGGCTCTCTATGATAGTGAAAAATGAATGCCTTTGAGCGTGATTATGGTATCAGGTATTTATTTCTTTAATCAAAATTTTATCCCTCTTCTCCCAAGTGTGCACTAAATCCACAGCAGACATTACAAATTCTTGAATTGTGGCCCCGATACTATATGATATCATATTTTCGAATGTAAAATTTGTCCTTCTGATCATTTGTGAGTGGAGTTTTATTTGGAGGAGGAGAGTCCCTGTCCACAATTTCATGCACATCTTGTTGTGGTTGTGGTTGAGGAGGTGGAGTAACTATTGTATCATATCATTCATGTTGAAATAGTTACCCTTGTCTGCATTTCCACTATTGAATCCCAAATACTCATCGTCAAGCTCGATGTTGTTCAAAATTTGAGTGCTCATTATACTGAAGACACCACCTAGTGACAATCTAGGAAATTCCAAGGTTATAGGATGAACTATTCCTGTAAAGTCTGGAGGAAACCTTATATTCTTTCTTATAAAATTTCTAGTTTTTTGGACTATACGTGTCGCAGGTATTGGTGGCCTTCTTGGAATGTGTTGTGAAGGTCTATTCATTGTAAGAAGAAAACTTAAAATTATTAGAATTATAATCATTATAACCTTGGGCCTTGTAAATACTAAATAAAATCATTGTAACTAAAAAAAGGAAGCTAAATATTATACATTACCTTACATGCTCGGAGACTGAGACGTGACAATTCGATCTTGACACTAAGAATGAGTTTGATCTTGATTGTCAAACTCAAATTTTTTTGAAAATAATAAATTTAGAAATATTAAAATACCGTAGTACTTACAAAACATAGCTTGATTATGTTTCATCCTAGACTCTAGTAGGTTAAATTGGTTAATTATATAAATAGTAAAGTTTATACCTGTAAATAAGTTTGATGGCATAGAAGATAGGAGTGGTGGAGGTATCGACCCCTAGGTCATTTTTGACTAGAAACTCGTATCGGTGTTGATTCTACTGAATCCATGTCAGAATCAACATAGACCTCTGTAGGGGATTTACTTCAAGAAATAACCTCCTTATGAGATATTGTAGTTAAAATTCTTCTCTACAAAATATAATATTAAAATTATTATTGTATTCAAAAATAATTAATGTGAAATATTTATAATGCAAAAACTTAAAAAATTAAGTAATACATTTTGTTCTTGAAGAGGGAGACCAATCATTTTGTCATTAATTATAATTGGAATTTGTTTGTTCTGCAATTAGTGGAAAGCTTCATGATAGAAAGAAAGTAGATAATTGGTAGAAGAGAATATAATCTTAGATTTATCAAATGTATTCTTACTAAGGGCATTGGTAACATCTATTTGCATTCAATTAAATAAATTTGTGTACCAATTGAATTGTTTCCTTGCTAGTGTTCGCAATATATACTGAACTACCCAAAATGGAATGTCGGCAAGTCTACCCTACAACACAATCTTGGCCTGAAAAAGTGATACAACTGCAAGAAATAATTTGTTTGTGATACCTTGTATAACAAGGTGGTGTCCCTAAATTTCACCCTGAAATCTGAGACTACCCCATGTTTAAAATTTTTGTTCTTTTAAAATAACGGGTATTTTTGTCTTTTTATTTCCAGAAGATGCCTACATTGCGTTAAGATATTCTCCAGTGAATCATATGAGCCAATTTCGACAAATAACCAGATGCCAAAAATTATTTTATCCCTTCGTCAAGTTTTGTCTGCGGGAAAAATTTATTTAATTATTTTAAGCTTCGTTTGAAGTAAATTGTGCTCCGGTTGAACCCTGTTGAAGTTTTGCATGCCAGTATTCACATATATCAATCACCCGGGGTTTTCACCAAGAATCAGCTAATCTTGAGAATTTTTCTGTGACTTCTGGCAGCGTTTTTCATTTTTATTATTTTTTTGTTTTTCTCTGTGAAATTCCCCTAGGTCAATTCCTTGTAGCCTATTACAGTCTATTTTCTTTCCTGGAGTATGGTTGGAGATCATCTACGGCTGCCATGCCAGAAGGAATCAACGATCAGAAAGCTCAAGCTTCTCTTTCAAAAAAAGATGGAGTCATTGCACAAAAAACCTCTCCTAGGCAAGCCACATTTTTTTGGAATAAATGGATTTTATGAAAATAAGAAAAATATTGCCATCAATGCGTAGAGCTCGAGAAGATATGCACTTTTAGAGAAAATGACACCTAAAACGGAGCCACAGAATGAAAGTTATGGCACATGCAAGTTTTTTGCTGCTACATCTTCCCTGACCCTTTCCAAAAATGGAAAATTTTATTCCAAGCTTGTGTTTTCTTCACCAAAAATCCAAAAAAGGAAAGAAATGTTGTTTTTATGCCAGTCGCAATTTTCAAGGCTGCCTTCTGCATCCAGTTTCCACGCTTCCCTAAGTGACGAATTCTCACGCAATTTTAAAGGCAAAAGTCACAATACAAGTCGCACCTTTTGGAATAGAGCTATCTTTCATGAAAGTCGCACTTTTTTTGAATGAAGACTTTAAGCTGTCAGTGGGAATTTTTGGCGAGTGGCAGGCAGGCAGGAATTTCTTACTTGCGTATCAGGGTAATTTTTCCCATGAAGTCAAAGTCACTTAAGCTGCAATGGGAATATTAGAGGTGGTAGGTAGGCGAGAATTTCTTACCCTGCCTTAGAGGGTAAAAATTCTCATTATAAAAGAAAAATCACTTAAAGCACTGGGAGGAATTTCTTACCCTGCCTAGTAGGGTAAAAATTCCCATTATGAAAGTCAAATAACTTAAGTGGAAGAAGGGATTTTTAGAGCTGCAGTGCAAGGTGAAAATTCCCATCAGAAGTTGACTTCTTATTTTTAGAATTCACCCTTGCCAAAAAGTGCGACCCATCTTGGGTGAATAACAATGCATTTAATAATATTTATTAATGTTTATTCACCCAATTTTGGTGCCATAAATAGAAGGAAAGTTAATGCATGAAGACAAGCCAAAGCGAATTGAAGGTAGCATGCTAAAAATAAATAAATAAAACTTATTTAATGGCAGCCAACAACATGCAAAAATAGGCACCCAATTTGGGTGAATAAACATCATTGGTTATTAATTAATTGCCGGGAATAGGAGGGGTAATTATTAAAAATAAAATGTTAAGAGTAATATAAGCATGAGCTACCATAATGAAGATGTAATTAATTCTTTTAGAAGAGGATTGCAGCTCGGATAGTTTTGACACCCAAGGAAGGAGGATTTTTGCATCAAAAACTGTTTTTCATTGCCAGAAAGCTTCAAACTTTGGCGCTTAGGGTTGAAATGGCTTGATTTTTGCTGTGAGAATTATCTGCATGTTGGTATAAGTGCTTTGGTGAATTAAATAATATTTTATTCTTGCTTTGCATGTCAGAAAAGCCTCAAATTTTAGGGAAGCGGGCTTTATATGCATATTTTTATGATAAAAATCAAGTGTTCATGTTCCGGTTGACGTCTTTGTCTGAATTAACTACAGGTATTCATTACAGATGCTTATATAAGAGAAAGGGATCTTAAATCAATGTCAGATACATTGAATATATCTTTTGAATCTAAAGAAATCCCCAGATCTGCACCAATTGTAAAGAATTCTGGCCGAATAAAAAGAAAAAGAGTTTCTCAGACAAAGATTGCTCCTGCCATGGAAAAGCGGGATGAAAGGGCAGGCTCTGTGGAATCATGCATAGCTTCCAGATTTGCTGAAGTCAATGATACAAACACAGGCCATGCACCTATCACTAATTTAATTGTCATATTTGCACAAATCGATCCAATTGCAAAGGCTTCCGATAAAAAATCATCCTCTTGTTTCTGACGTAGCATGTGTAGAAGTCAATGCATGGAGAATTCCTTCCAGGATCTTGTGTATGTCCTCCCAATCTTCCAGTTGAAGCCTCCATTGAATTTACCTATACTTTCCTTCACCCAGATTACTTTCCAAAATTTTTAATTGCTCATATGCAATTAAAAAAATAAAAGGTGATGATTTTTTCCTGATTTATTTACAGAAAACATTGCACTGATGCATGTACTAGAGAACAACTGTAAAAGCTTCAAGGATAAGAGCGAAGACAAGTCAAAGGAAACACTTGTAAGAAAAATCACAGTCATCCACTTCCAAATCCATTTTGGTGAGAATAAAAGGCAATACTCGCAAGCAAATCATAGTCACCTGCTTCCAGATCTAGCTTGGTGAGAATCAAAGGAAAAAGAATCAACTTTATGCAGAATATGGAAAAAGGAACAAGACTGGAAGTGTTGTAGCTTTCTTCTTTCTCTTATTTCCTTTGACAAAGTAATTAAGCGATCAATTAAATTATAAAACTTAAGTGATCGGTTTAAAAGTCATTGCTTGAAGAAGTCAATTACTTGGAAATAGGTGGAAGACATGCAAAATAGAAGGTTCTATTTTCAGTTGCAATTCATGCATGTCATGCAAAGAGGAATTCCAGGAGAGAGATTACCAGTTGTTTCCTTTACAACTTCCACATGTGCCAGTTCACTAAAAGCTTCCTATTTGTAATTTCCCCTCTACATGCTATAAGTAGAGGAAGAACCTATGGGTTAAAAGATTAGAATTTTTAAGCAACATTATTGTATTCCAGACTTTGTGCTGAAACCCCTGATAGCTATTTGAAGCAAAGGAATAGAAAGGAGCAGATTTCCGGAGAACTTTGTGTCATGGTGAATTTTTTTTCTAACATTTTGTCTTAGATCTATTTATAAACTTTGTGTTATTATATATCTAGATCTGAAAGCTTCCTTTCCTTATAATTCTCTGTGTTAATATTTATTGTTTATATCTATGTGCATGCAATCAACTCTGTAATCTATTGATTTGGTTGCACATCTTCCCTCTTTCTTTCTTGCGTTTTTATTATTTCCTTCTTCAATAGATATTTCCTTTCTTTGACAGCTGCTTACTTGCTACAAAACTATACAGCTATGGTTCATGAGCTGCATGGTTAAAGTAATACCCTCAAATAGATACTAGCATATTTAATTGACAAATATTACACGGGAGCCTCACTGATAAATGAGGGAGATTTATCTCATGACTGCCTAGGTTTTTAACTATGCAGAAAATCTAGCCCACACAAGGCCTCTTTTTGAACGATTAATAGGAGCTACAACAACATACAAGAAATGTTAGATGCTTGGGTAATAAAGTAATATTAAGAAAACAAATAAGGGAAAATAATATTTAACTTACCATCGTCAAGTCTTCATCTATAAGGACCTCCTTTGTTATCACAAGTGGCTGGTTTTAGAATGGTAAGAAAATTAAATGATGGACGTTTGTGGGCTCCACTGTGAAAGAAACTATACCATCAAAGAGGTGAATGGAAAACTTTCCCTATTTTTGGTTGTAAAAAGGGAGTAGGTAATCAAGGAAAAAATTATCAATTTCGAATTGGGGCATGTTGACAAGCCCCATAAATTTTGTTTTTTGTAGCCATTCCTTTAGTGTGTCTTTCATTTTTATCAGTGATGCAATCTATCACCACATGAGATTTCTATATTTGAATTTGTGCACAGGAGAAACCATGGTGCTAGACATTGTTGAAATTTTTAGGAGAGGGAGGATATAAAAGTGCATATAAGTTTGTTTAAAGATTGGAGAGCCCAGGGTGCTGGAAATGTTCGTGGAAAAGTGAAGAAATGAACCTTGATGGGGTATATATATGGATTTGAATAGTTTAGGGACACGTGGTGAAAAATAATTTCTTGAGAAGATTGAGGCAAGTTCTTGGGTACTCATGCAAATATCACCTGTCTATATTCTCGCAGGTATACGACTTACGTGAGCTATACAAAAAGTTAGACTATTAGGTGTCCCATATTAACAATATTTGTTCACCCCACATTAGACGAGCATTCATTAAAGTTATACGACTTATCACTAGGTTAGCTATCCATATCCATTGGACGGATGGTCAAGCATTAGGCCACCTAACTTTAATGGACATCTGTTCAATACAAATGTCCAACTAGAATAGTCATCCATCCAACCCAAGTTGGATGACAGACTAATGGGTGACATCTAAGTACACTTTCGTCTAGTTCAGGTTTGATGGCAGACTACTGTGTTCCATATATTATAATTGAGATGGACATCTAACTAGAATAGATGGCCATATAACACCCATCTAGCCATGCTAAACCATCGGTAAAAACACACTGTGAATTCTCATTTACTGTAAATCACTTTTTTGGAGATTTTTAATCTTTTTAAAAGTCCATTTTGGAGATTCTCCACCCATTCTATAATAATTTTTTGGAGGGGAGTATTAAATTGAACCCAATGTTGTAATGTTTGTATTATAATGGGAGATTTTCATCTTCACTCCAACATGTTTGTACTACCCCTGGGTGGATGTGATGTCATTTTGGGAGCTCAGTGGTTGCACACACTTGGACCATTCCAATGGGATTTCTCTAAACTATGAATGCAATTCTCTAAAAATGAGGAAAACATACCTTAAAATGTCTTTCTCTAGGATCAAGTAGTATTATTAGTTCCCATTGTATGGAAAATCTTCTAAAGAAAGGATCACATGGGGTCATTTCTTAGGTGTTTTCTATCCAGCTGAATTCACCTACTTCTTCCAGCACCCGTGTAAATTTATAAGCCATTTTGGACAAACATGCTCTTGTCTTTATTGAGCCCAATGTATTTCCACCTTCACACCTAGAATATCATTATATTCAACTCCTTAGAGGAAGTTATTCTCCCAATGTTCGTCCTTACAGGTATCCTTTTTTACAAAAGATAGAAATTGAAAAGCTTATTTAGGAACTTCTCAAGGTGGGGAGTTTTAGTCACTCCTGACCCCACTCCCGTTTCCTCCCTAATTTTACTTTTCTATATAAAGTCTGGGTTTTGTGTCACTCTTTTTAGTGATTTCAGGTAACTCACAAGATCACTATCAAGGATAGTTACCTATTCCAATGATCGATGAGCTTTCTAGATGAACTTTATGGAGCTCATATTTTCTCCAAAATAATCTCTATTTTGGGTTACGCACCCAGATTTCACCTTCATGAAGAATTATGTTTAAAAGACAACAAGCCTCTGTAATCATTATGACCACTATGATTTTTTTTAGTCATGCCATTTGGGCTTACCATTGCTCCCAACAAATACAAGAAAGTGTGTCGATGCTTGGGTAATAAAGTATATTAAGAAAACAAATAGTGAACATAATTTAACTTACCATCGCAGTCTTCATCTATAGGCCTCCTTTGTCTCCACAATTGGCTGGTGTAGAAGTAAGAAAATTAAATGTATTGACGTTTTGTGGGCTCCACTGTGAAAAGACTATACCATCAAAGAGGTTAATGGAAAACTTTCCTATTTTGGTTGTAAAAAGGGAGGTAAGGTAATCAAGAAAAAATATCATTTCGAATGGGGCATTTTGGGACAAGCGCCCATGAGAATTTTGTGTTTTTGGGTCAGGGGCCATTCAGTTTAGTGTGTCTTTCATTTTTATCAGTGATGGCAATCTATCACCACGGTGGGTGGGATAGTGGTTCTTTCTATATTTGAATTGTGCACAGGAGAACCATGTGGCTGACATCTGTTGCAATTTTTAGGAGAGGTAGGATTAAACGTGCATATAAGTTTTGTTTAAAGATTGGAGAGATCCCAGGGTGCTGGAAATGTGCGTGGAAAAGTGAAAAATGAACCTTATGGGGTATAATATGGATTTGAATAGTTTAGGGACACGTGTGAGGAAATATTTCTTGCGAAGCTTGAGGCAAGTTTCTTGGGTACTCATGCAAATATCCCTTCATATTCTCGCAGGTATACGACTTACGTGAGCTATACAAAATTTTAGACATAGGTGTCCTCATACTACAATATTTGTTCACCCCACTTTAGACGAGCCTGTCATTAAAGTTATAAACGACTTATCACTTAGGTAGCTCTCCATATCCCATTGGACGGATGGTCCGCATTTAGTCCCCTAACTTTAATGGACATCTGTTCAATACAAATTTCCACTAGAATAGTCATCCATCGCAACCCAAGTTTGGATGACAGACTAATGGTGACATCTAAGTACACTTTCGTCTAGTTCCAGGTTGCTGGCGACTACTGTGTTTCCATATATTATAAATGAGATGGACATCTAACTAGATAGATTGCAGATAACCCCCCTCTAGCCATGCTAAACCATCGTAAAAAACACACTGTGAATCTCTTTACTGTAAATCACTTTTTGGAGATTTTTTAAATCTTTTAAAAGTCCATTTTGGAGATTCTCCACCCATTCTATAATAATTTTTTTGGAGGGGAGTATTAATTTAACCCCAATTTTGTAATGTTTTTGTATTATAAATGGAGATTTTCATCTTCCTCCAACATCGTTTGGTACTACCCCTGGGTGATGTGATGTCATTTTGGGAGCTCAGTTTTGCAACACACTGGACCATTCCAATGGGATTTCTCTAAACTATGAATCAATTCTCTAAAATGAGTGAAAACATACCTTAAAATGTCTTCTCTCTAGATCAAGTAGTATTATTAGTTCCCATTGTATTGCACATCTTCAAAGAAAGATCACATGGGTTCATTTCTTAGTTGTTTTTCTATCCAGCTGAATTCACCCTACTTCTTCCCCAGACCCGTGTAAATTTATAATAAGCCATTTTGGACAAACATGCTCTTGTCTTTATATGACCCACTGTATTTCCACCTTCACCCCTAGAATATCATTATAATTCAACTCCTTAGAGGAAAGTTATTCCTCCCACGTTCGTCCTTACAGTATCCTTTTTTAAAAAAGATCGAAATTGAAAGCTTATTTTAGGAACTTCTCAAGGTGGGGAGTTTTAGTCACTCCTGACCCCACTCCCGTTTCCTCCCTAATTTTACTTTTCTATATAAAGTCTGGGTTTTGTGTCACTCTTTTTAGTGATTTCAGGTAACTCACAAGATCACTATCAAGGATAGTTACCTATTCCAATGATCGATGAGCTTCTAGATGAACTTTATGGAGCTCATATTTTCTCCAAAATAGATCTCTATTTTGGGTTACGCACCCAGATTCACCTTCATGAAGAATATGTTTAAAAGACAGCCTTCTGTACTCATTATGACCACTATGATTTTTTAGTCATGCCATTTGGGCTTACCATTGTCCCATCAAAATTCCAAGGATTAAAGAATAAGATTTTGCAGCCCTTACTTCATCATTTTATCTTTGTATTCTTTGATAACTTATTGATCTATCGTCAAACTTGGGTTGATCATATAAAACACATTGATAGGGCATTACAACTTCTCACAAACAATCAGTTCTGCGCTAAACACTCCAAGTTCTCCTTTTTCCATACCGAAGTTAAATATCTTGAACATATTGTCTCTACAAAGGGTTTTTTCATGGACCTAGATAAAATCAATGCCATACAAAATTGTCCACTCCCCAAAACACTCTGAAGTATTCATGGATTCTTGGGTCTTATAGGATACTACAAAAACTTTTTTTGGGATTATGGTAAAATCGTAACCCAATTGACATCCATCTTAAAAAAATATGTTTTTGCATAGAATTGGGTGACAAAGAGGTGTTTTAGGCCTTAAAACAGTCTTTGTAGTACACCTTGTTTAAGCCATACTAGTTTCACCAGACTTTCATCATCGAAAGTGATGCTTGTGGAAATGGGCTTGGTGTTGTTCTCCTCCAAGAAGTTAATCCACTTTGCTTCACTAGAAAATATATCTTGAGAATGAATTTGTCATGTCTCCCTATGGAAGGATTGATGGCAAATTTTTCATTGTTCCATAATGGTACCACACTTTATAAGAATTTTTTGCATCAATACAAATCATCATAGTTTGAAGTGTTTCCTTGAATAATGGGTCTCATCTCCTACTCAAAACATTGGATCTCCAAGCTTATGGGTTATGACTAGGAGATCACCTCTAAGAAAGGAAAAGATAACATGGTTATCGATGCTCTCTCTCAAACTTTTGAGGATTAAATCTCCCTATCCGTAGTATTTGTGCCCATACCTAAATGGCTTCCACAACTCCAATAACTTTAGAGTAAATATCTAACCCTACAATGCCTCATCCAAAAATTAACATCTAATCCTACCTCATCCTCACACTAATCTTGGGACAAAACCTATTTGTAGTATGAATGGTGCTTGGTGTTACCATCTAAAGCAAAGCTTCACCATGTAATTCTTCTCAAACTCCATGCTTCTCTTTTTTCTGTTTAATTACGATTTTTAAGATCTTATGAGTGGGTTCTTCGTAATTTATTTTGGCAGGGAATGAAATCATACATCAAATAGATTGTGCTGGAATGTGATACACATCAATGCAACAAGGGTGAAACAATGGAAACCCTAGGTTTGTTACAGCCATTTCCAGTTCCAACCTAGATCTGGACTGATATTTTCATAGACTTTATTAAAGGAATTCCTAAATCTAGGGGAAAGTCACTAATCCTAGTCATAGTTAACCGCCTCTCCAAATATGCATATTTTTGTTCCTTATCCCACCCATATACAACCTCAACCATTACCCAACTATTCATTGAAAAAATCTTCCACCTCCATGGTATCCTAGATTCCATTATCTCAGATGGCGTGCTCTTTACCACCATTTCTGGGACAAAATACTCTATAGGGAAAGGTACCCATTGAGATAAGTTTTGGCACCCATAATAGATGTTCAGAAATTAATTTGGTTAGCAAATGTTTGGAAAGCATTTCTTTGATGTTTTACTTTGACCACTAGCTATAGTGGGTCAAGTGGCTACCTCTTAATGAATGGTGGATAACACCTCATAGTCACACCTCCACCAAAATTACTCTGTAATGAAGCATTCTATGGCCAACTACCACCTACCTATATTTCCTTACACCCTAAGCATTTTCTAGTTTAGACCACGACACCATCCTCACCACTGGGTGGGACAAAATTCTCGCACACTCTTAGGGATAACCTCCATATCGTTACCAAACCATAGGAAACAAAAACAAGATCAACACTTCTTAGAGCACCACTTTATTTTCGGGGATATTGTTTTTCTTACGTTTACAACCATATAAATAAAGCATTCATTGAAACTAATATGGTATCATCAAATCTTACCCTAAGTTTTAATGACCAACAAAGTTTTAAAAATATTATGCACTGCATACAGCTTGAGCTTCCCACCCAACTCGTGTTTCAATGTGTATTTCATCATGTCTCTTGTTTGAAGAAATTTTTTTCTGGAAAACGACATCACAAACACAAACATTTTACCAGGATTGAACATGAAGGATCCGTCCTTCTGAGCCTATTTACAATTCCCAAAGGCCTCCCACCAAATTTTGTAACCATCGATCAATCCCCGGGGTCTTGTCCAGTGGGTATGTCATGCACGAAATATTAACTTGGGAGTCCTCTTATCCATATTTCAAGAATAGTTCCCACAATTACAGCTTTTGAGGCAAATATTTTTTAAGGGCGATGTTAAGACCCTTCGATTACCTTTCTTATTGCATTTATTAATGTATAGATGCTACGAATCATATTATTGTAATCCATATCGTGCGGCTCCTTAAGTTTTATCCCACATCATGGGTAGTAGTATTTCTATAATAGAACTATTATATTGAGTGCTTAGGCAAAAGGTATCCATAATATTACTGGTAATTGAGAATTTCTCAAGGAGGTTGCCCCCCTTGAAGGGCCTACGATATAAAATTTATCATCCAAATTTATTTCAAAACATTTTTTCTTTATATATGTGGTTGAAAATCCTTACAGAAGGATCCTAAATGAGTATGTGTTGGATGTTCCTGTAACCTACTCCTGCCTACTATCCTAGCTCTCTACCAAATCATGAAACTCTCTCATCTAACCACCTACCTCTCTGTATTATCTTTTGGAGTTCCAGAACCTTTTTTGTTGATGATCCTGATGTTGCGTGCTCTTTACCACCATTTCTGGGACAAAATACTCTATAGGAAAGGTACCCATTGAGATAAGTTTTGGCACCCATAATAGATGTTCAGAAATTAATTTGGTTAGCAAATGTTTGGAAGCATTTCTTTGATGTTTTACTTTGACCACTAGCTATAGTGGGTCAAGTGGCTACCTCTTAATGAATGGTGGATAACACCTCATAGTCACACCTCCACCAAAATTACTCTGTAATGAAGCATTCTATGGCCAACTACCACCTACCTATATTTCCTTACACCCTAAGCATTTTCTAGTTTAGACCACGACACCATCCTCACCACTGGGTGGGACAAAATTCTCGCACACTCTTAGGGATAACCTCCATATCGTTACCAAACCATAGGAAACAAAAACAAGATCAACACTTCTTAGAGCACCACTTTATTTTCGGGGATATTGTTTTTCTTACGTTTACAACCATATAAATAAAGCATTCATTGAAACTAATATGGTATCATCAAATCTTACCCTAAGTTTTAATGACCAACAAAGTTTTAAAAATATTATGCACTGCATACAAGCTTGAGCTTCCACCCAACTCGTGATTTCAATGTGTATTTCATGTCTCTTGTTTGAAGAATTTTTTTGGAAAACACATCACAACACAAACAGTTTTACCAGAGATTGAAAATGAAGGATCCGTCCTTCTTGAGCCTATTACAATTCCCAAAGGCCTCCCACCAAATTTTGTAACCATCGATCAATCCCCGGGGTCTTGTCCAGTGGGTATGTCATGCACGAAATATTAACTTGGGAGTCCTCTTATCCATATTTCAAGAATAGTTCCCACAATTACAGCTTTTGAGGCAAATATTTTTTAAGGGCGATGTTAAGACCCTTCGATTACCTTTCTTATTGCATTTATTAATGTATAGATGCTACGAATCATATTATTGTAATCCATATCGTGCGGCTCCTTAAGTTTTATCCCACATCATGGGTAGTAGTATTTCTATAATAGAACTATTATATTGAGTGCTTAGGCAAAAGGTATCCATAATATTACTGGTAATTGAGAATTTCTCAAGGAGGTTGCCCCCTTGAAGGGCCTACGATATAAAATTTATCATCAAAATTTATTTCATTGTTCTTTATAATTATGTGGTTAGAAAATCCTTACAGAAGGATCCTCAAATGAGTATGTGTTGGATGTTCCTGTTAACTACTCTGCCTACTATCTCTACCAAAATCATGAACTCCTCATCATCTACCTCTCTGTATATCTTTTGGAGGTCCAGACCATTTTTGTTGATGATCCTGATGTTGTGTGTTCTGCTGTAAATACAAAAGGGTCTTGGAGTTGATTGTATAGGTCTAAATCCTCCTCTTGGAGGTAGAGCCATACCCCATTTCCTAAAATCTTGTTAAGTGTGAGTCTAATCTTGAAACTTGTTCTTGTTCCTATTTGGAGACTCCTAGGCCTTGCTCCTTATTTCCTCGACTAAATATTCCTTCTCCACCACCTTCTCATAGGTCAAAGAAGAAGAGATCATAACTGTACCATCCAAATCTGGATTCATTTCTTTAATGAACATGTTAACTTATAATTTCTCATCTTGCAGGTAGTCCACATACTAAAGCAAATCCAAAAATTGACTCTCATACTATGCTATGAATCCCGAGCCATAAAAATATCATGAAACGTATTTATCCTCCACTAACTTAAGTAATCTCATATATATCCAACTCAAAATAACTCCTCGAATAACTCTTGTGTAATTGTCTCTCCAGTGAAATGGATCTTCTACTCCTTATTTCTCTAAAACACACATGTTGTATCATAAAGAAGGTGAATATCTATGTGATTCTTGATGTTACTCTCATATGGGTGCAACCCAAAGAAACTATCAATAATAAGGATCCATGACTCGACTATTAACCCATCATTCATCCCCCATTAGGTAGGTGGCTAGAAGAGAAGAAGATATCTGATAGAAATACTTTTCCTCTGGACAAACGAGTGAGGATATACTACTCTCTCTCCATATGATGAAGGTGGTCTATCTTGTAGTGGTGGTATCTCAATAATCAGTGAACAAATACGGTGGTACAAGAAATCCCTCTAAAATCTCACCGATGGGATACATGATCTTGCATGTTGTTGCATGTCATGTTTATGGGTGGTAGAGAGTAAGCCCTCTTCTAGATGAGAATTTATTCTTTTTAGGTATCCCACTCTACTAGCTCTCGCTACAATGGAGGGTGGTCATGAAGAACTCCCATCACCTGTTGTAATTTATCTAGTATTTTTGGACTGATATCTACTACTTGTGGCTCCGAAATATGTGGTACATGACCTTAGGTCCTAGTCAATCAACGCTCAACTCCACATCTTGAAATCATGCATGAATGGGAAAGAAGCATTTATATGTTTAGTATAAATGTTTTGTTTAATGGGAATTTAATTAATCTGCATAGTTATTTTTTAAAAAATTTAATCTCGGACCACCTGGTATTGAACTCAAGCTTTGATACCATATGTTGTGCCCATGTTTTTATGACCCAAACTAACCATATGAAACCCCGTAAAATAAACGTACATTTTTTTAAAAAATGAGTATGGGACGTTCATTAAGTTCCCCTAAATTAAATACTTAGAAATCATTAAATTCGTATTTCCTGCAACTTTAAATTTAACCAAGGGGCATAAAATGTACCCTATAAAAAAAGTAATTAAGTGTTAATAATCTAAATGCTACATAATCATTAATTTTCTTTACCGAGTCACCCATACTAATTTAAAATGTATTACACTATTTCGATAAATTATTTATCAAATATTGGTTCCTTAATTCAACCAAGGGTACTAATATAATCCCATACATTATCCATGCAATGGGCGCTAACTTGGTTTAACAATATTTATTATATTTTCCCCTCTAAGGGGTTAACCTTAGCTAGTTAAGAGGATAATTAGTCAAGGTGATAAAATTAACTTATAAAGTTTAATTGATTTATTTTGGCATCCCGTCCCATTTTCCCTGTCTAAATGGACCCATGTCCCTTTGCACCAAAATACAATTTATGTTAATATCTATTTTATTTTATTCATCCAAAATTTTAAAGGGAGAGGGAAAAGCCCACTTGCACAATAAAAAGGAAAGTAAAATCTAAAATATCACTTGGCAAGTGGCACAATCTATGTTCATTCTGAGCCTTTGGATCAAAGGAATCTCCACCCTTGATCATAGGTTTAGTGTTACAACCCTAATATACTTTTAAATTTTGTTATGTCTTTCATTTTCCCCCTTAAACAAATCCAGTAGGGTTTACAAGTCCGTGGGCCTATGTTAAGGTCTAAGAAAAATATTAAGAGTCGTGCCCGATGTCTACCATGGCTATGTGTATAGGCTAAGTCCTAAGGTTTGGGTGTGGAGTCACAACTAGGCCATGGACCCTCCCTTCTTGTTTTTTTTTTAATTTATACAAATATTCAACCGTATGTGTGTGTATGTATGTATGTATGTATGTTTGTGTATATATACATATATATACACTTATTCACAACAAAATATTTTAACATAATAAAACCAAATTTAATATATATCAAATCAATTATATATATATATATATATATATATATATATAAAATTAAATTTAACTACTTTACTACAAGAATATATGAAATTTTTGTATCTCATATACAATGAATTAAAGAGTTCAAAATTGTTTTAGTAATCCAAAATGAGGAGAAGAGGAGAACTTTGGATGAGCTAAAAGAAATCTCTTTTTATTTTTATAAAGAAGAAGAATAATATGATAAGATAAATAATAAAGATTAATAAACACAAGATATACTTCATTTTAAAACCATTGCAAATAAACATTGAATCAATTTTCCTTTCTTTCAACTTAAAACAACCAATAACTAAAAGAATACTTTACAATATTATACAAGTTTAGAAATAACATTTTTACTATTCTAATTTCAAAAGTATACTATGATTGGATTATATTTGTACAAGATCAAGGAGTTAAAACTAAATCAAATCCCATTTGAGAAAACCGTAGTGAATTAGAGCTTCTTTTAGAAAGGAATTACCAATTTATTCTTCCCAATACAATATTTACAAGTGTAATAGTAATAAAATTTGAAGAGTTCCTACTTACAAAATTAAACTATTTTATCCTTTCTAAAGGTAAGAGTTACAACTTATAACATCATAGTTTCCAAAAAAAATATTTACAATGAACAAATATTCCCTTATTTACATTAAATAGAACAAACAAACAACTGTTAAAATTCAAGAGGAAAATCCTCCCATAAAGTGGGAACAATATGGCCAAAGTTTTATTGAAAGAACCATTCTTCCATAAGAGAACAAGCTCCCAAAAACTCCATATATAAGCTCTAACTCCAACTATAATAAATCTAAACCACAAGAAGATAGCTTGGCTGACCTCTAACCTCTCAACAAAATGGCATCATTACAATCCAGTTCCAAAAAAGGATAGCATGATAGCCTCCCTCTAATCCCATGGGAGAAATGAGAAGCAAACCTCCAAGTGAGAACAATGGATAAGGGGGAAAAAACCAAAACAAAAAATATCCACCAAACTCAAGGAGTTTGGAAAACAACACAAAACTAATAAGAATCTTCATGCTTCTATCCATGAGGGGAAGAGAGGAAAAGAATCCCATTTTAACCATAATCAAGAAAATATCCAAAAGTGTCCACAAGTCTACCAAAATTTCCAAAATCTTCCAAATCTCCATATACCTTATATCTCCTTTCCTCCTCCTAACCAAGGTTTTTCAAACCTTTAAGGTTTCCTTAGCAAGGATATGATATGTTTCTCAAACCATATAAGACTGATATGCCACTTTAAACCAAATGAAGGTAATGAAAAGGATCTCAACAAGGCTTTCCTATCAAGCCTTATGTGAAAGCAAGAGGGTATTCTTCCTTGTTCCCTTTATAAATCCAAAATCCACTTCCCAAAGGTGTGGATAGAGAAAAACAAATAAGGAAAAAACAACGTATTATTAATACAACCAAAGAATTCAAGTACCAAATATTTAACACAATCCAAACAATATTCCTTTCCAAATCAATAACAAAATTTAAAGGGTGTGAATCCTACCTCACAATAGCAAAGATGAATCCAAGCAAAAGTCTTCCAAATCACAATCTAATCTTTGCACAATCCAAAAGATCATTCTCTTCAAAATAGCTCCAAATCACAAACAACAAAAAGAACCCCACAACCTTCCAAATTGGAGGATAACATCAGAGAATATTCTTCATACCAACACCTAATAGGATTATAGCATGTGTCACCCCTCCACCTAAGAATCCATGTATGCCAAGAACCCTAAACTTACACTTACTTAACAATAAATATAAAAATAAATTCAAATACAATCAAGTCCAATATCCAAATGGAGAACCATACTCTCCAAATCCAAAAATCATAAATAATAGTGTTTGAAAAAGAGGTTAGAGGTGAAAGATAGGATTTATGATCCTTGAAAATAACTCACTCACCCATAGGTATGGTACTTTGGTTTTTTTTCAAGGAAAATATAGCCACTACCTTGCCTTACATTGCTCCAAAAAGTCACTTCTTCTCCAAATTCGAGTTTTGGGGAAAAGGTGGCCCTTATGAGGGGTGGTAGATCCAGCTAATCTATGATTAGATGATCCAAAACATAATTAAACAACAATAATATACTCTAAGTCATCACATGCAAGAGAGAAGATATTAGTTAGCCAAATCAACGATTTAACTAGTAAAATGAAGGGATTAAACCAAATAATTACAGATTAAATAAAAGTGTGATAGACGTGACGAAATATTCAATAAACAAATTCTATGGGGTAAATTTCCCATTTCCAACTTGAATCCACAAAATAATCAAACATGGGACCAAAATAAAACAAGGGGTAGATTTAGCCTATACGGCCTATTGTGATACATGGAGGTACCTCCCATGAAACCCATGTTTCCATGTGGTGTAACCTATAGCCTGCAGACTCAATTTTAAACATCATACTTTCTCCACACAAAATACTAAATAAAAAAATAATATATATGTAAAAAAATTCAAATCAATCACACATTAACTAATTTAATTAGTTACACAAACATCCATCCATCAAATGACATATTTAGAAATTATGATAATCATCCATGACATATCCAATATTTTTGATTAGAGAAAACACTTAGTAGAACTCACACACAGAGTCCGCGTGGGAGAACAATGCAGGAGAAAAGGCGTGAAGGTATAGGAAGGCATCGCACGTGGAGGTGTAGAGTTAGACTTTCGGGACTTAGCCGATTTTGGAGATCAGGGCTATTCTTAGAGGTTGGCATGCGGAGCACACAAAGTGATGCCGAGACTTGTGCGCCACTCTTCATGGAGATTTCAAAGAGCATGTCAAATCACTCTTGCATGGGCATAAGCTAAGAATAGATCCACCACTGTAGTTAACTATCAGCGATCTATAGATAGCATACTTGCATGTATGGCTATAGCTGTAAAAGGCACGTGGCTATTATTAGCATGAGACCTAATTTGGTAGAGGTAAGCAGTGAAGGGCTAGTCCCCCACCCTATATATATGTAATGAATTACTTAGTAAGAAATAGACAGGGACACATACTGCTTTGAAGGGTTAGAGATACATGAGTGCATGAGATTGGATAATTGTAATAGATCCATGCGCGCATGTCTGGTATTGTATGAAGCTTTTTTACTATTGGTACGATGAATATATGAAGAATATTGGCTGAACAATAGTGTCTGATATGTTTGTCAATGAATACTATTATTATCATAATGATTTACACTTAAGCGCTTATAGATCTGGTACAATGTAACGATGTATAGATGGATTAGTTTCTAAATATATGTTTGTTATACTACTTCATCATGCTACCATTATACTACAACAACCCTTAAGAGGGACCTAGTACCTTTGCGTGCTTTGGGTGAGCACTTAGCCTAGGCTGAGTGATGTGCCAATGTGACTAGGTGTTATCTAAGAATTCTAGGCTGCATCATTGGTTCCGTTGCCAGGGACCTCTTTTTCAGTTGTTTCAGAATGGTTCACAATGAATACATACTAGTTAACTTTGGCGAGTGTTGAAGATGGGATTCATGATCTGGAGGAAGAATACGCACGAAGGTTTGACACTGGATCCAGATTTAGTGCATGCACTTGAGCAGAGCAGAATCTGTATGACAGTTTGTACGAGAGCTTCTTTGCTATCTTTCCAATAGAATTATACGAATGGTTGACTGCATATGCATCTAAGAAAAATTAGAGGTATCCCACACTTGTTTGGACACAAGAGGAATTTCAAACACTATATGATGCTGACCTGAGCTGGACTTGTGTAGTAGATACCATGTTTTGTGGTGTTCTAAACAACTATATCATGGAGTATTCAATTTCAACTTATTCATGTTCGGAGGTAGCAGAGTTCCAGTTCCTACGGTATCCTAAGGGACGTATTTACAAGGTATTCCTCTAGCAATCAAAATACTGATGGTAACATTGAACTTGGAAGATAAACCTATGGAAAGCTAAAAAAATCTCCATGTGCGGGGGTAGGAACAGGATTGGTGAAAGCTGGCAGACATAGCGGTAGCACGACATAGGGAAGAGAGGTGGCTGAAGGTGTGAGGCGAGAGGGAATTATGCAAGAAACAAGAAATTGCAAAATGGATGGTGTTGTGGAGAGAGATGGCTCCTGAAGGGTTTGAGGCTCATGGGGAGGAAGAAGAGAAAGAGCATCAGGAACTCCCCATCTAGGAAAGCATGACAAAGAACCCTCTTCAGCCTCACATGGAAGCACACCAATAGATATCACCTGGGTCACGGGTGTGTATCTAAGCCAACCTGCTGACCTAGCCCTTGTGCTTGGTTTTCCAGTATCTATTACAACAGGTAAACACAGTTTTAATTTAGGAAGTGAAAGAACAGAAATAAGTTAGACAACAAGTACATTAATGGTAGCACAGATAGCTTCATTATTCTTTGGGGGTACATTTTCAGGCTCATCATCTACACAGAATATGAGCGCGCCAAGTGTGGGATTCACCTTTGGAACATGGACTACTTCACAGACTGTAGGGGTCCAGTATAGTACCATTTGTCAGGACATAGGGGAGTGCATCTACAGGCCCTATTCCAAATCATGGAGGAGGATCAGGCGGTATGGGTAGTTCTAGTTCCGGTGGTTTGGGTGGTTTTAGAGGAAGAGGAAACCAAGTAGGTTCTGGGTCGGGTGGTCAAGGCCCGCAGTAACCCCAGAAAATTTATATGGAGATGTCCCTTCATCTCCTAGAGTACAGAGGTATCAAGGATGATGCCGAACATGTTCATATGTGTGAAATATTTTGGCATGTGAAAGGTATCACGTCTTCTGAGTGCAAGGCAAGTCAATTTTCTACTACATTATAGGCGCATGCACACAGCTGGTATAGGAATTTTGATCCCAATCAAACTTGTATTGACTATGTAGCATTGAAAGATGTTTTCTTGAAAGAGTTCCATATCCCAGAGTTTGAGCAGAAGAGTATAAGTGCACTCAAGGATATAAAGCAAGGCACTACTGAAAGTGTACGTGAGTATGATGCCCATTTTAAAACACTTCTATCCAAACTCTCCTATGACATTCATGCAAGTCAGCATGCACAATGGTTTGTCAGGGGATTGATTACCCCATTTCAAAGAGCACTGTCGCATAAAACTTATACCAACTCGTGTGAAGCATTGGAAGCAGCTTTACATGCTGAAGCAGTTGGGAGTATTGACACTAGAGTTAGTCCATTCCTGGAGGCTCAGATAGCAGCTATGACAAAATAGTTAGAGAAATTATCAGCAAACTCAGCTCATGAAACATGCTCAGGAATTTGGTGTATAGATTGTGAAGTAGAAGGCCACACCAAGGATATTTGCCCTTGCAGATATGTACGTTCATTTGCTGTTAGACTGTGAGATTTTCCATTTGAATCATGAATGCTAGTCACTGCCCCCTACTACAATGCGCGATTAGGAATAATGTATCCTCCTTTTGTAAAATTTGTAGGTCCACGACTCATGATACTGAAGATTGTAGACTGATTGGCTAGATCCATGATGCCATTGATATTGGGGTGCGATAGGTGAGTGTGGCTGATAGTTCTAAAGGAAAGAATGAGCATCATGATAGGGATTATAACCAAATGTGCACTATGATAGGAATGATGGAAGGTTTGAAGGGGTTCATAAAAGGGGACAAGGATATTGAGGTGGATATGGAGGACGAGTCCGAGGTGGAGGAAGGAGTGAATTCCCTCGAGGAACTTGCTATACATGTGGCTCACCTGACCATTATAGGCACGAATTCCCACAAAATATTTCCTATTTATTTTGTGGAAAGGGGCATAGTTATGAAGAGTGTCTGGACTTATATGAGCATCTCAGTAAGCAGCACAAGCAAGAAAACAAAGGTGTAGGGATGGTTAGAATCCAGCGTGCTAGTAGAGAATCAGTGGATGCCCAAGTTAACACCAGAACCTGAGGTAGTAACAGTCAAGATAACCACACGAGCTGAGGTGACACACGCAAGAGAGGTTTTGCAATAGAAGCCGACAATCACTAGGGAGGAGGTTTTACATGCTAGGTATCCAAATCCAGCTCATTAGAAAGAAGTATATCAGGAAATGATGGAGGTCCTTAGAAGCCTTCAAGGTGAAATACAGGGTTTGAAAGAGAAGTCTTGGAAATTGGAGCATAAGGATACAGAACATGCCCCGTCAGATATTGACGACATCAGAGAGGTATGTAGAACGTTGTGCCAGGAGAATATTATTCCTTTATTAGGAAATTGGTTGAAGGGGAATACTCCGTGCATGGGAACTGAGACTAGAAGAAAAATACTTCATGTGAATCTTCCCCCCGATAGCATTGACTACGACAAGGAGATCACTTTGAATGCTGTTGTGGATGGGTGGTTGTTGAGCAATATTTTGATTGACACAGGTGTGGAAGTGAATGTACTTACATTGGATGCATGGGAAAAAATGGGGAGACCCCCATTGTAGCCATCATCTAATGTATTATTCATGGAAAATAGAACAAAAGCTACTCCCATAGGAGTTTTGAAGGATGCATCTATCACTATACAAGGGGCCAAGTTCATAGGAGACTTTGAAGTGCTAGCACTTGCGGAAGCAGATAGCTTCCCAACTTTGCTTGGGTGCCCTTAGTGTTATGCAAACAATGCTAATTTGAGGTTTAACAAGGGGTATATCAGCTTCAAGAACAAGGAGGAAAGGGTCATAATACCATTGACAGATGGGAAATCCATACCATATGTGGAACCTTTAAGCGAAGAGGACTTGAATAGAATCTATATACGTGCTATTCGGGACCCAGAGGTCAATGAGCCATCCAAGGAAGGAATCCTTCATTGGGAAGATTCTCAGTCAATCAGTGATACTACCAGTATTGCTTGTGATAATTGGACTCATGGCACTTATGAACTGGTGGGGTGAAGTTAAGAATGCAGTTGTTTGCAAAAAGGGTTTTCACTCTGTCTGGTGTATAGGTCACTCAGTACCCCACTATACTGGATCCGAAGATTTGGATGGATTCTTACAGGCCATGGAAGCAAACTGGACTGACCAGCTTAAATGACGAGATATGCTGTCATATACTTTGGGTGGGACAATAGCACGTTGGTGGGTGGTCCACAGGGATAATCTCTTAGAATGGGGAATGATTGGGACCACCTTATCAACCAAGTTTTCAAGAAGTAATGCACCTACAAAAATTTTCCCTTATCATGGTGATCAACCTACTCAGCATCATATCCAGTAGTGTGAGAGACTCTGGACATAGTAGGATAGGAAGCATTACCGCCCTCACTTTGGGTGCATCAGTTTTATTCTACTCTACAAGGTTACACGCGTGTTTGGTATGTATATGCTGAATTACATCTCGACACTGGAAATTGGCAAAAATTTGACTACAGGGATGATCCAAACTTTTGACTTCTTTTCATCTACACCACCAATGAACACAACTTTAAGCTTTATCAAGTGCTTAACCATGGGAGACAGTAGGAAAGTGGAAGAACTTATTCAGGAATTATTTGGTGAGATAGAGACAGGGGCGCATTTTACGGATGAAGAAGATGATATCATATTACTTGAGCGCACTTCTCTAGAAAAAGATAAGGGGAAGATGGTTTACATAATTGATGATGAGGAAGTTGAGCACTTGATGTGGATCATTCACATGGAACACATGAAGTGTTAGCCAGTGCAGATGTAGATGCATGCACATATCATGAACCTATGAAGACAACAAAGGTAAATATAGGCACAGAAGCTGAACCTAAGGAGGTGATAATTGGGGATTACTGGTCAGAATAAGAAGTAGCAAAGATCATAGAGTTACTTAGAGACTATGAGGACTTATTCCCAAGAGGATACCATGAACTTAAAGGCGTGCATAAATCACTTGGAGAAATGAAGATAAAGCTCAAGGAAGGTGCGCGCCCTGTTAGGAAGCGACCTTATCGGATGAATCCCAATTTGCATGAGAAAGTAAAGGAGGAGATTGATAAGATGTTGAAATTTGGGATCATTTGACCATTGGATGAATCAGAATGGGTCAGTCCTATGGTGATAAGCATAAAAAAGGATGGTAGGATTCAAATTTGTGTTGATTATAGAGAGTTGAATGCAGCATGTGTTACAGATCCCTTTCCTACACCATTCACAGAGGAAATATTAGGAGTGGCTGGGCATGAGATATATTCATTTACAGATGGGTTCTCAGGGTATCATCAGGTTAGGATTGCCCCGGAAGATCAAGAGAAGACCACCTTCACTACTGAATGGGGAAGCTTTTCCTATACTGTGATGCCCTTTGGATTGAAGAATGCACCTACTGTATTTTCAAGGATAGTGGTACAAGCATTCAAGGATTTTATTCACAACTTCTTACAGGTCTATCTTGATGATTGGACCGTTTATGGGCTAATTAAGGATCATTGTGACAATCTGTGCTTAATGTTTGAAAGATGTAGACAGTTGAGTATCTCATTGAACATCAAGAAGTGCATCTTTGCTACTCCCTTTGGCATACTTTTAGGACACATTATCTTGCAAGGAAGGGTTGTTGGTTGATCCAGCTAAAGTTGCAGTCATCGTAGGCTTGAAAGTGCCTGCCAATCAGAGTGAGGTGCATAGCATTTTTTGGGTCATACAGGGTATTACAGGAAGTTTATAAAAGGGTATGAAAACGTTTCCACACCCTTGGAAGAATTGCTCAAGGGGAAAGGTACATTCTATTGAGGGGAGTCACAGCAGTGCACATTTGAGATATTGAAGAAGAAACTTACTACCGCACCTATCTTATGCTTTCCTTCATGGGATAAACCTTTTCATGTTCATGTGGATGCCTCTGGCACAGCCATTGATGTTGTCTTAGCTCAACCAGGAGAAGGTATCATTGATCATCCCATTTTCTTTGCTAGTAGGAAGTTGACCCCTACAGAATAGAATTATACCACTACAGAGTGTGAGGCTTGTCCATGATCTATGCCTTGCACAAATTTCATCAGTATTTGTTGGCCACACCATTTGTGTTTTATACAGATCACATGGCATTGAAGTATTTGGTGAACAAGCCCATTTTATAGGGGTGCATATGCCGATGGATACTCTTATTTTAAGAGTTTGACTTTACAGTTGTGGTAAAACTAGGAAAAAGCAATTCTGGACTGGATCACTTGTCTAGAATTCAATCAGGAGAAGAGGCACAAACAATAGAAGAGACCATGCCTGATGCACAGCTATATAGGTTACAACGCGCGCCATCAGAATTAGAGGACATTGTTGTCTTTCTAAGGACTGGTATGGCACCAAAAGGCATGAAAGCTTTAGAGAAGAAGTAACTTGCTATACGTGTGACATAATTCATGTTAATCAGTGGTGATTTGTACAAATTAGGAAGAGATGAGGTGTTACACCGTTTTGTATTGGAGCATGAATGAAAGGATATAATGGAAGAAGCACATGGTGGTATTGCAGGTGGCCACTATGCAGGTGATGTAATAGTATGAAAGATCCTACTTGTTGGTTTGTGGTGGGAAACATTGTACAAGGATTGTAAAGAGTATTGTAAGACATGTGACCATTGTCAATGTCTCGGTCAACCAGGACAAAGGGATGAGATGCCTTTATGACCAATTACAAGTGTAGAACCCTTTAAGAAATGGGTGATTGACTTTGTCAGGCCTATTTCACCAGCCGTGCACAGGACTGGATCGTGCTATATCATCACATGTATAGATTATCTTACTCGATGGGTAGAAGCAACACCTACAAAGGACTGTACAGTGGCTACAATAACAAGGTTCTTATGAGAGAATGTTCTTACAAGGTATGGTTGTCCTTTAAGTTTAACAAGTGATAGGGGCACACATTTTTTAAATGAGACAATAAGAATTCTGTTAGATGAGTTTATGGTTGCCCACCATAAGACTACACCCTATCACCCTCATGCAAATGGAACTGTTGAGGATTTTAACAAGATTTTGAGCCACACATTGACCAAGATTTGTGATGTTGGAAGGAAAGATTGGGATGATAAAGTATCTGCTGTTCTTTGGGCTTATAGAACAACATACAAGAGATTGAACAAAGCCACACCTTTTCAATTGGTGTTTGGCACGAAAGTTATTCTTCCTATAGAATTTATGTTACCTTCTTTGTGCATTGCACGTGTGGAGGTCTAGCTGATGAGAAAGCCTTGGAAGAATGGATTGAGAAGATGGTTCAACTAGATGAGCGTTGAGCCATCATACACGCTGAGTCAGAAACAAGAGAAAGCACCAAAAGGCATGGCATGATCGACATATCAGGGATAAGAAACTTGCGGTTGGACAAATGGTACTTCTGTATGACTCCAAGTTTTTGCACCATCCAAGGAAGCTCAAGGTGCATTGGTTGGGGCCATATATTATAACTCATATACTTGAGTCAGGTGCTTGCCAGTTAGAAGTAATTGATGGCACGAGGTTGCCCAGTTATTTTAATGGGAGTAGGTTGAAGCCCTACTATAAATAAGTCTTCTTGGTGTTTGTAATAAGGTAGTATTGCCAGATAAATTAGGTTTCCCTTTCTACATTCCCTTAATGTGTTTCTTTCATCGTCACTATGCTTTGTCAATTTAGTTCTTGTTTGTGTAATAAGCTTGCTTGCGTGCATGAAGCTAACTACAATATGAAGCATGTTGATGCATAGAGGACTGCACATACTTTTAGTGTGGGGTGGATTGTTGGTGACTCTCAGGTATATGTTGTGAAGATTTAATGTTGCGGGTGTTGAGAAAGAAGGTTGCTAAGGGTGATTGACAAAAGATTGCTTCTCAAGATAACCAAGGATGAAGATGAATGAGGGAAAGTATAACGTGAGGTAAGCGGTGGCCATGGTAACTACCAGGAGATGGTGCAGTGACGAGGTACTCGAGTGCTAGAGCACGCGCTGAAGAGAAGTCTGTAACAAAAGGTAAAAAGGCATGCTAGAAGGTTATAGCTTTTGGCGTGAAGATGTACCACGCATAAATGATAAAAATGGGTAATAAATGAGGAGAATTTAGTAGGTGGAGGAGCAATTAATGCAACAAAAAAGTGGAAATCTATATAAGGATGGGATGTGATTTCATTTTTACCCTTGTGACTACAATAATTTGACAAAGAGCTACGTGCGAAGAGCCAAGTAAAGTGATTCAAGGTGCGAAGCAAGTGAACCAGGTGTGAAAGACAGATCTGTTTATTGGAAGGGCTTGTATCCCCGTAGGAGAAGGGTTTGAACGAAGCAGAGTGAAAGAAAAGAAGCTAGGGTGCGTGATTTCATGATTTAAATTAGGGCATGGTTGAATCAAGTTAGGGTTTGAAGCAAACTAATAAAAACTTACAGCAGAAGGTCTAGAAAACAAAACCCAAAGAGAAGAATGGCTCCAAAGAAGAAAGCAACACCAGTAAAGGAAAAGAAGAAGGTGGTAGTAGAAGAAGAGGAAGAGATGGCCCCAGAAAGAAATTTTTCAGAGATGTAGTACCCTGAGGAAGTAATTGTGGGCCTAGGAATGGGATACCCACATACGATAGAGTAAGATAAGTGAGTATAATCACCGGACCAACGATAACCAGAAGAAATTAGATGAAATTGCTCACTTCCCGAATGAACAGATGAACTGAGGATGGCATGCCAATATATGATGATGCTGGGGAAAGGCTACTGAAAGGGATTGGTGTCTACCAGCTTTATGAGCTCCCATACTTTGGGAAGTATGCACCATTGTATAGATGGCTGATGAGCCGAGTCCATGAGGACTTTTTCTATTTTGTAGGACGGAGGGTAAGATTGACACCCATTCTTATTGCCACCATAACTGGACTAAGGGCAACAGGTGAGGATATTAAGGTTGACCTAGCTGACAAGAGCACCATTTTGGAGACACAGAAAGTGTTGGGCTACCAGAAAGGACCACGTGGAATGGACATTGATAAACTAAAAAATTATCCAGTAGTACAGGCAGCAGCGCACCTGATTACAAAATTGAATGACCAAGAATGTTGGTCACAAGTTAACTCTATGTGGCTACATGTGGCAAAAGTGCATGTCAGAAGGAGTCACTTACAACATTGTCAGCTTCATTGCAGAGAAAATAGTAGAGGAAGCACGCGCAGGAAACAAGATAAGCTTTGGCTATGTGTTTTACTAAGTTTGGTATTCATGGAGATTGGGGTACCAGATGGCCCAAAAGAGAATATATGGGAATACCCCATGAATCACAAGTCTCCAGCTAAATGATTCTAGCAAGTATCTATGCAAGGGGTCAATGACGGATGAGGTGAAGGAGTGAGTAGAGATGTGGTATGACAGGCTCCGCGTGGCATTTGAAGAGGAATGGCATATACCCAAGGAGTTGCCTTCGGTTCTAGGGAAGCAGGCACAGTTTGTAGTCTACCAACACTTTTGTATTGTGTTCTTTCCAATGGTAGATGGGTCATGGAGCCCCTGGTGCAAACTACCTTATGAATTTTCCATGCACGATACTTCCAAGCTTCAGTTCATCAGTTCACCAACACATGAAGGTTAGTGTTTAATGCAGACAAGGTGGATTGTGAATACCACACCTTGTGGAAAACATATGGATATCCAGGGAAGAATGCATACAATGAGAGTAATATCTCAAATTTTGAGCATTAAACCAGAGACACTTTCCATTGCAGATATCAGGGCCACGCTGATATACCTCCAACTTAAGCCAAAAATGGAAAATAACAAGTATGTGGAAAATGAGTTCGTGCTTCCAGGGCCACCGAAGGGGAAGCATACCATGGAGAACGTTCTGGCACCTAGGCCCTCTGAACCCAAGAAAGATGATGAGGAAGAGGATGAAGAGCAGGAGGATAGCAGTGGCTTGGTGCGGAGGAGGAAGCACCCATCTGGCCAAAAGGAGAAGGAGCACGTGACAACGGCTTCACAGGGAGAAGGAGTTACTGGGGAAGAGCAGGGTGACCAAATATTTAAGAAGGTATTCAAGATGCACAAGGGTGCAAGGAGAAACCCAGCAAGTAAAGGAGCCAGAGGAGAAGAAAAGAAAGAAAACTCAGGCTAGGTGAGGAAGCAGAAGAATCTGAGGAGAAGGTGCCCTCATCTCCAGCAGAAGAGGAGCCTCAACATGAGGAGGAGGAGAAAATGGAAGGAGGAGAAGGGGAACAATCAGAGGCCACACAAGACAAGGGTGAGGATACATCTAGTATTCCTAACCTTGATGCAGCCATTCCAAGAGGGCCAAGATCCCATCAAATAGGTGAGGATGCCAAGGCACATACCATGGGATATGTAGAAGACCCAAAGCTGATTGTTCGTGCACTCGGTTTCAGAGCACCATCGAGTAGAAGGATCTATTTGGATGGGCGCTCATGGACGAGGACAAGGTGACTCTGCGTACATGGAAGAAACTTTCATGGTCAATGCACACACATATGGATGAGCCAGACTTTTATGTTGGTGAAGAATCATGTGTGTCAAGATGATTGAAGAAGGCACCTGAAATAAGGCACATGACAATCAAGCCAATGGTGATGATAGATGAGCAGGTAAGTAATGCTCTGGTAAAGGTATCTACTGAAGTAGCAAGAAGAAACATTGATAAATCTGCTACCATTAAGGCACTGACAGAGAAGCTGAAAGCCAAGGATGTGGAGATAGTGCATGCCTAGTGCAGGAAAAGGACCTGATTAAGAGAAAATATGACACTTTTGTTAGTATGGTGGAGGAAATTGGAGATGATGTCCTAAAGGTACGCCCGCATTTAGAATCCCAAGTACCAAAAGAATTTCCTTCTATGATGCACTATGTAAAGACAATGATAACATTAGTGTTGGAGGATGAAAAGGTGTGTATATCAAAACAGCCCAAGGACCCCGCAGAAGAGGTAGAGAAAGCAGGCAGCAGTAGTAAGGAAGATTACTACTTATGAAGGCCTAACTGCAAGCCATCCATGACGAGCTGAAGAAATCTGATCATGCACTAATGATATGCACAGCTCCAGATGCACTGATCATGATAAAAACATTGGAGGAAGATAATGAAGTGCAAAAGGCTATGAAGGATGCAACCCTAGGCCGCGCTGAATGATTAATCCTGGTGAAGCAGAAGTGCGAAGACACTAGCTGTGGCATAGGCACCACATAAGGAAAGGTTAGATGAGCTTGGAAAGCTCATTGCTCAAAAGATGGATATATTGGAAGGGGTGCAAACCTCTATGTCAAGCGTAATGCTTGTGATACAGAATGAGTAGGGAAAGCTAACTATGGAAGAGCTGCAGTCTATCATTGTAGACGTGCTAGAGAAGGTAGGAATGATGTTGATAGAGTGGGAGAACTTGGAAGTAGATATAAAAGAGGAATATCCAGAGTTACTACTTCAGAATGAAACGGAGGAGCCTAAGGCCTGAACAGTTTTTTTTTGTTGTGTATACCTTATTCAAAATTCTTTATTCAACCATTCTTTATTTATCCATTCTTTGTGTAAGTTTTGGACATCACCATTGTTGGGGTGACAATGAGATTAGTGTGGGGTAATGTTGATCAGAGAAAACACTTAGTAAAACTCACACACAGAGTCCACGTGGGAGAACAGCACAGGAGAAAAGGCGCGAAGGTATAGGAAGGTGTCGCGCGTGGAGGTGTAGAGTCAGACTTTCAGGACTTAGCCAATTTTGGAGATCAGGGCTATTCTTAGAGGTTGGCATGCGGAGCACACAAAGTGATGCCAAGACTTGCGCACCACTCTTCGTGGAGATTTCAAAGAGCATGTCAAATCACTCTTGCATGGACATAAGCTAAGAATAGATCCACCACTATAGTTAACTATCAACGATCTATAGATAGCATACTTGCATGTATGGCTATAGTTGTAAAAGGTGCGTGGCTATTATTAGCATGCGACCTATTTTGGTAGAGTTAAGCGGTGAAGGGCTAGTCCCCCACCCTATATATATGTAATGAATTACTTAGTAAGAATATAGACAGAGACACATACTGCTTTTAAGGGTTAGAGATACATGAGTGCATGAGACTGGATAATTGTAACAGATCCATGTGCACATGTCTGGTATTGTATGAAGCTTTTGTACTGTTGGTACAATGAATATATGAAGAATATTGGCTGAACAACAGTGTCTGATATGTTTTTCAATGTATACTATTATTATCATGATGATTTATACTTAAGTGCTTATAGATCTGGTACGGTGTAACGATGTATAGATGGATTAGTTTCTAAATATATGTTTGTTATACTACTTCATCATGCTACCATTCTAATACAGCAACCCTAAAGAGGGACCTGGTACCTTTGCATGCTTCGGGTGAGCACTCAGCCTAGGCTGAGTGATGTGCCAGTGTGACTAGGTGTTATCTAAGAATTCTAGGCTGCATCAAATATAAAATCTATGTAAATCTCAATCCATAATATCCATAACATCACCTCCATAATATACATAACATCACATCCAAAACATGTAACAATGATAATAATAGTGAATTGGCATCATGTGCCACATACAAGATCCTACTAAGATGAAGTGCTAGCATATAAAAGGTAATAAGATGAAAAAATCATATGAATTTCTAAAAACTAACCATCGTAGTAATGTTTCCAATGTCTCAATTTGAATAATACAATGAGTCAGTACATGGTCAAAATACATAAAGAATCCATTGGTACTACACATATTTATATACAATGACCACATTTGGTAGGAATATTTTGCTGATGAGGCAATATTGGAATGGAAGAATGATATGGATATATATGTTCTTATTTATAAGATCTATCAAGATTATAGTACCTTAGAAACGTTTATCGAGTGGAAATAGAATACTTTATGGTATAAAGATATGTTATACATGTGTAATAATTATGGCCTCAAACACAAGATACTTACAAATATGCATGCATATCCACTAAGGGGGACATTCAATATTCTTGAAAACTTGTCATAGAATCAAGAAAATGTCTTTTGGGAGGGTGTTAATGAATATATCCATAAATTTTTATCTCAATGCATGGTGTGCCAAAAAAACAAGGGTGAAATAATTAAGACCTCAAAGTCTTTAAATACCCTTATTCCATTACTAGTCAATGGTGAGAGGAGGTTTCCATGGAATTTGTCACATGTTTTCCTAGATCAAAAGATAAAAACATTATCATGGTAGTTTTAGACATGCTCATGAAATATAACCATTTTCTATGTCACAATCATTTATATCCAATAGAGTAATTTTTATTTTGTTGATGTAATTTAAAATATACACACATTCCCAATGATTATTGTAAGTGATCAAGATCCAATCTTCACTAGTAATTTTTGGATAACACTTCCTTCGACACATCTTCCAAAATGTCTCCATTTTTGGATCTTTATTTTTATCTAACATCATTCATAACTTCTTCCCTGAGGGTGCAACCAAATGTTAATATTTTTGAAGAACATATTCAACATTAACAAGAGGTATTAGCTATCCTGAGAGAGAATTTGACAATGACACATAATATAAGAAAGTAGCAAGTGTCTTAACATCATAGTGAGAGGATTTTATAAATAGATTATTGGGTATTTGTGTATTTACAACCATAAAAGTATGTATTTAAATCAATATAAAAAAGGATAATTAATTATATCCTAAGTATTATGGCCCTCGTAAGATCCAAATAAACATTGAAATCGTTTCATGCAAGTTAGAGATACCCTACTCCACCGGAACACATCCAATATTTCATGTATCTTTTTTGAAGAAGGTAATTGCATAGATATTTTTTGTAAATATTTAGTTGCCAAAATTAGATGAAGAGGTATAATTTATCTTGAAACTAAGGATATCCAAAAATAAATTGAGGACTATTTGATCAAGTGGAAGAATATGAACCATGAAGATGCAATATGGGAGGATGAAGCTTTCTTGTAGCAACATCAAGAGTTGTTATGCTATTTTGAGGGGGAGGGTAATGTTATGCCCTTAACATATAGAGTGTTTAGGGATATGTGTGGCTATCTTGTGGCCTACATAACATTTTATATTATCTTATCACTTCTTTTTTATTGTTGGTAGGTTGGTCCGTGGAATAACCATGGCTTAAGTAGAGTTGCATATATAGGAGGTAGTGGTTATATTATTTGATTACATGGTAAAAATAGGTACTTTTGAGAGAGGAAATATCCCTTGTAAAAATAAATAAATAACATTAAGAAACAATATATAAATAAGGCTACATAGAGACAAAGAAATAAAACATCGTTCTGAGGGAAATACCAACAATGATCAATTATCAGTTATCAAAAGTTCTAAATAAATTCCAAGGACATATACTAGTTAACAAAGAAATAAAAAATATAATTCATTAAGATTCCAAGTCATTGAGAACTATGGCAACCTTCTAGATTTCCTTTAGGGAATTCATTTGGTTTCCCTAAGCCACTATCCCACTTGTAACCTGAACTGTAATCTTGGCCTACTTTTAGTGTCATTTACCAATTAATTTACCAGTATTATCCCTTTCCTTTATTTTATCAAGACATTCCTACATAACAATAGAATTAGTTCCAATTTTTCATTACAGACCTGTTGTAAGGCACCATTTTGTCAATATTATCCTTCACTACAATTTTCTCTCCCTTCATATTTTAAATATTGTTTTTTAACTTCACTGAGACTTACTTTAAGTTGATACAAATCCACATTTACTTCCCTTTATACCTCTTTCGACCCATCACAATTTCTATCCTTCTCTTCCTCTAGGTGTGTACTAAGTTCTTTCAACTCCTTTTAAGAATGTTGTTTTCAGCTACTATATTCTACACAACATTGTTTTGAACTTCCAAGACCTTTGCAATCCTGTGCATTTTGTCTTATTTAACCTCACAAAAATTCCATTTTCTCTTACCTCCTAACTATGGTGACTAGGGGGAATAGTAGTAGATCATTCATGATTAGAGTAAATGAGTAGTATGTTTGTGTCTTCCTCCCTTTTTATTTCTTCAAAAGCCATAAATTTCTTACCTTTAACCATGTTATTATTGGCCTTCCTAGTTGTTTATCTTGGAGTATACCTAAAGGATAAAGATGTTATATTATAATATCCATGGAAAATGGTTTTAAAGTCATGAATTTTTTTTTTGGGGTTAGCACACCGGTTGTACAGACAATATATTAGATCTAAGCATACATGCAAATAAAAGTGGATATTATACCAGAAGAAATATACAAAACAAGAGACATAAATCAACACCAAATTTAACATGGTTCACTCAAGTGTGGGCTACATTCACCAAGAAACAAGCCAATCTATTATCCAAAGCTTTTACAAGATATACAATGAAGATTTACAATCTTCCACACCTCTCAGATGTACAGTACTTTATTTCTCTCAAGCTTTTGCTTCATCACCAAGAATTCTCTCTCTCACCAAATTTTTAAAAGTTCTTTCTAATTCTGGTTAATCATTCTTCTAAACCCTATATTTTATGCTTATATAGTCATTTATAGACTTAGGGAAGTTAGCCATGAAATTACAATCTATAGATATAATTTAATGCTAAAAATAGATCTAATTTCCAAGAGTTAATTAAAACATCCTCGTACAGGTAACCGATGTCGGTTAGACCTAACTGTTGTCGGTTCCTCCCTTGCTTGACCGATTTTGGTCATACCTGACCGCTGCCGGGTCCTAGGTGAATGATGTCGGTCTCCCCTTAGCCGATGATGATTACTGTATTTTCCAACAAGTTTCCATTGCATGCTAAACTAAAGTAATTGAGCTCCACAACTCAACCAATCTCCCACTTGGAGATTAATTACTACACCATACCTACACAATGTCATTCTTGGATCCTTCCTTAGCTCTGTTTCTTCCTCTTCAAGTCTCAAACTCGAAGACCAACAAAAGTGGAGTGTAGCTCCAGCTTCTTTTTTTTCTAATGGCTTCGTTAGCATATCTGTAGGGTTCTTGCTTGTATGAATATTTTCTAGATTCAATTGTCCATCCTCCAATACTTGTCATATGAAGTGATACCTCAACTGAATGTGTTTCATTCTTGAATGAATTTCTAATTTCTTTTCCAAATGAATTGCACTCTGACTGTCACTAAACAATTTACAATTACCTTACTCTTTTCCCAACTCTTCCATGAACCTACTCATCCATATCATCTCCTTGCTAGCCTCTGTAGCTGCAACATACTCTACCTCTGTAGTAGATAAAGCCACAACCTTCTACAATATTGAAATCTAGCTAACTTCTATCCCACCTACTGTAAAAATGTATCCAATAGTGCTCTTCCTACCATCCAATGATCTTTACTTGAATTAGCCATATATCTACTCATAACTCCCACTACTTGTGCAATGTTTGGTCTGGTACAAACCATAACATACATGAGACTCCTAACTGCTGAAGCATATGGCACTCATGTCATGTATTTGACCTCCTCATGTGATGAAGGACACTGATCTTTTCTCAATTTGAAGTGTCCAGCCATAGACATACTAATAGTTTTACATTTTGCATGTTGAACCTTTCTAACACCTTGTAGATATAATCCTCCTGAGACAAATATAATTTCTTGTTTTTCCTATCTCTATGTATATGCATGCCAAGGATTATTTTTCAGCTCCTAAATCCTTCATATCAAATGTGTGAGCTAGCTTTCCCTTAAAATCACCAATGCCCTGCATACTAGATCCTGCAATAAACATATCATCCACATACAGTAACAAAATAATATAGCTCCCATTTTCAAGTTTCTTGAAATAAACACAATGGTTAGATTCACATCTCAAGTAATCATGCCCATTCATAAAACTATCAAACCTCATGTACCATTTCCTTGGAGCTTGCTTGAGCCCATATAGACTCTTTTTCAACTTACACACTAATTTATCCTTACCCTTGACTTCTTACCCTTGTGGCTACTGCATATAGATCTCTTCATCCAAATCACCATGAAGGAAAGACATCTTCACATCTAGTTCCTCTAAATGCAAATCTTCTACTACAACTAAGCTCAATACAGTATGAATAGAAGTCATTTTAACAACAGGAGAAAATATTTCACCAAAGTCAATACCTACTTTATGTGCAAATCCCTTTACTACAAGCCTTTCCTTGTACCTTTTCCATCCACCCTTTTCTTCCTTAATCCTGTAAACCCACTTGTTTTGCAATGTTCTCTTACTTGCTGGCAACTTAACAAAATCCCAAGTTTGGTTTTGTTCCAAGGATTCCATCTTCTCATCCATGCCATGCTCCCACTGGACGTGGGTCTTATCCTGCATTGCTTCTTCAAAGCTCTCTAGTTCACCATTATTAGTCAATAATAAATAAAATAGAGAAGGTGTAAATCTTTTTGGAGCTTTACTTATGCTTTGTGACCTTCTCACAAGAGTTTGGGGTACTGGAGGCTCAATCTGGACCTCCTGGACATTCCTATCCAAATCTAACAGTGACCGATGTTGGTCACCTCTAACTGACGTCGGTTTTGATAACTGATGCTGGTTTGGATACTCTGTAATTGATATCAATTCATCTGACTAGTTCCAGTCAGGGGTTAATTGACACTGGTTGCTATGTAACCCTATAGGTAATACTTTTAAATCTGAGAGTTCATTTTCATTCACAAACTTCTCAACCGGTTCATCCTTGGGTACCAAAATTTGATCCTTGTACATTCTCTTTTCATTCCATTCAACATCATGTCTCCTAATAATTTTAGACTTCTCTAAATCCCAAAAACAGAAACCAAAATCACCAGATCCATAACCAATAAAAGTGCATCTCTTTAATTTTGCATCCAACTTTTTCATATTTTCGTCATCAACATGTACAAAAGATTCTAAACCAAAAAATTTAAGAAAAGAAAGATCTACCTCTTTTCCAGTCCAACCTTCCTCTGGTATTCCTCCATCTAGTGAACTTGAAGGCCCACGATTAATCAAATAAACCTCAGTATCAACTGCTTTCACCCAAAACTGTAAGGGAAGTCTAGAATGTATTCTCATACTTCTAGCACGTTCCATGATTGTCCTGTTCATTATTTCTGTAACACCATTCTCTTGTGGTGTTCTTGGGACCATTATTTCTCTACGTATCCCATTCAATGAACAATAATAATTGAAATCCTTGCTATGGTATTCACCACCATTGTCAAATCTAAGACACTTTAACTTAGAATTTGATTCATTCTCAATGAGGGCTTTCCATCTTTTAAAAGTCTCAAAAACATCATATTTACGTTTAATACAATAAACCCATACCTTTCTTGTAGCATCATCAATGAAAGTAACATAATACTGGGATCCTCCATGAGAAGCTACCTGATCTGGTCCTCACACATTTAAGTGTACAAGCTCTAATTTTTGCTCCTTTTTAGGTGCCCCAACTTTGATAAATCTCGCTCTCTTTTGCTTTCCAAAGATACAATGCTCACAAAAATCAAGATCTAAATATTTCAAATATGATAACTTCCCCTTAGCCTTTAAGATCTGCATTCCTTTTTGACTTATATGACCCAACCGATTATGCCACATGCATACATTTGAATCTGAAGTAGATAATGTAGAAAAGGAATCAGTAATACAGGTAGATAAATATAAAGTTACTACCTTCTTACCTCTTGCCACAACAAAATAACCCTTGGTGACTCTCCAAGAGTCCACTATAAAAGTAACCATGCAACCAGATTCACCTAATTGCCCTACAGAAATAAGATTCCTCCTGAGGCTTGGCACATGCCTCACATCTTTCAATACCCATATATTTCCATTCTGCAAGCTTAGATGAACTTCCCCTTTACTAGTAATACTACAAGGTTCATCATCACCCAAATAAACATGCCCAAAATTTACCTAGACATAATTTCTGAAATAATCCTTATTAGGGGTTGCATGGAAAGAAGCTCTTGGATCTAAAACCCATGATTCAATTCTATTATCTAAAGAAAGAATAAGAGCATCTTGCATTACCTTTGATGCAACAAGATTTGCTTCTTTACCTTTGTTTGGTTGTTGGTTCTCTTTATCCTTTGACCAACAATATTTCTTTGCATGTCCTTTCTTTCCACATTTCTAACAAGTATTTCCCTTACTTCTAGATTTAGATCTGCTATCCCTTGAATTTGATTTCCCATTACTCTTACTCTTGGATCTCTCCTTCTTCCTACCACTGCTTTCTACATTCAAAGAATTTCCAGATGATGATTCCTCTTTACTCTTCCTGTAAATTTTTTCATTTAAGATTATACTAACCACATCATCAAAATTCAAAATATTATTAGTAGATGTTGTATTAATAACATCGATTACCAAGTTATCCAAACTATCAAGAAAAGAACATAAGAATAAAAGTGCTTTTACTTCATCATCAAATGGTATATCAACTGATTTTAACTAATTTACAATAGATTGGAAATCATTCAAATGACTAGATGCAGATCCACCTTCATGCATCTTAGAACTAAATAGTTTCTTCATCAAATAAAATTTATTGAAGCACTAGGTTCTTCATATAAATTAGCAAGAGATTTCATTAACTCTACTGTAAAAGCCGCTTCTGTAATATTGGAAGCCACGAATGCTGCCAGGCTCAATCTTATAGATCCCAAATTCTTTCTATCAAGAATCTTCTAGTCTTCATCAGTCATCTTCATAGGTTTAAAATTCTCATCCAATGGTAAATATAAATCTCTTTGATACAGATAATCCTCAATCTGCATCTTCCATAATTGATAATTATGACCATCAAATTTTTCTTGTATTTGTTTTATTTTGTCATTGTTGTAGCTCCCACTCAATCAAAAACCCCTTCGTGAGTAAATGTTTCAACACACAAAACCCTCAAACAAATCTCTGATATCAGTTGTTAGAGTTAGCACACCGGTTGTACAAACAATATATCAGATCTAAGCATACATGCAAATAAAAAAAAAATATTCTAACATAAGAAATATACAAAACAAGAGACATAAATCAACACCAGATTTAACGAGGTTCACCCAGTGTGGGCTACGTCCACCAAGAAACAAGCCAATCTATTATCCAAAGCTTTTACATGATATATAATGAAGATTTACAATCTTCCACACCTCTCAGATGTATAGTACTTTCTTTTTCTCAAGCTTTTGCTTCATCGCCAAGAATTCTCTCTCTCACCAACTTTTTGCAAGTTATTTCTAATTCTTGTTAATCATTATTCTAAACCCTAGCTTTTATGCTTATATAATTGGATATAGACTTAGGGAACTTATCCATGTAATTACAATCAATAGATATACTTTAATACTAAAAATAGATCTAATTCCTGAGAGTTAATTAAAACATCCTCACATTGGTAACCGATGCCATTTAGAGCTAACCGCTACCAATTCCTCCCTTGCATGACCAATGCTAGTCATACTTGATCACTGCTAGTCCCCCCTTAACCGATGACGGTTACTATATTTTCCAGCAAGTTTCCATTGCATCCTAAACTGAAGTAATTGAGCTCCACAACTCAACATTTTCCCCAACCACATGATTAGTCAAATAATAGAGACCCTCACCATTTTTCAAAAAAAAATCATATCAATAGTTTCAAGTGTCATTTGTAGAAGGGAAAATTAGGATTCCATATAAATAAGTTGTATAATGACATGATGGCTAAGAACATTCCATTTCATATTTGGATACTTCCACTATCAATCCTCTAATCATAATAGTTTAGTTCCTCAATGATTTATCAAACTCAATCGAAAGGGCCATGTCATACCCTTTAATTCTCTCAATGAATTTACTAAGACCCCATCTTTTATTGATTTTCCACATTGTTTTGTTTATTTTCAGAGTCTATAAGAAGGATGGTTCCATTACAAACCTATATTTTCCATTTTTATTTCACAATAATCAAACTGGTTGGAGAAAAATATCTCACTCCAAACCTTTGTGATTTGATTGTTTTCACTCCTATTTTGGAATTTTATTTTAACACACTTTAGATCATGTGAGATTCCTTTCAATTTGATATTAAAGACAAAATTTTAATGACAGGAAACTCAAAATATGATAACCAAAGGTTTCTCACATTATACCTTAGACCTCACCCTAGTTGTTCTACTATTGATTGATTACCTCCTCAATGTTTAAAATGGTAATAATGCACTTGGAAAATTATTATATCAATCTCCACTTGATTACCTCTTCATAATCAAATCCCATGTTAGCTAATCAAACCACACACTTATTTTCCTCCCTATACACATGGAAATGGAGATCATATGGAAGGATTTAATATTGTTCCAAGATTTTTCCATAATATTTTTCACCATACAACAAGGATTAGTTATTTTTTTGAGGTTATTAATAATATTTAGGGGTTCTCTCTCTATAGATATATATATTATATTGATCACTTTGGATAGCTTAATGCCCCATAATACAACATAAACCTTTAAACAAAAAGCAACCTCTCTATATATGTTATCAACATATGGAAAACAAAAGAACCAAACAAATATTTACTATATAAATAAAGTAATAATTTATGATTTTATACAGTCACACTCATTCTCGTGTGATAATGTAGGTGAAATACTTTAAAAATTACCTAAGCTATGTGCCCACAAGTATCTGTGTGATATTTTTTAACTATAATTATCAAATATGGTGAATAGAATCTGAGAAACTTTATGTAAGTCACTCATTTAACATAAACAAAAATATGAGTGAGTCATTGTGACTATTTTAATGTATAAGTTGACTTAATAATTGTGATAATTTTGGCATATATATATTTTAATGAGTCATGCACGTTATCCTCATTTATACTTGTTAACCTTTACACGTGGTCCTTTTTTATAAAATATTCTATGGGGTTGTAGTAAATGGTCCAATTATATGCTCATTCATAGTTATATCAAAACAATAATTTGAAATAAAGAATATAAATACATATATTAAATATATTTGTCTCAAAAATGTTGATTTATATTGATATGATGCACCTCTCTTCGAATTATTATACAATTTTAGTTATTAAAGGGTTATATATCAACTAATGATTATATTATATTTTCAACAAAAATGATATTAATTAGAGATAGATGGTCTCTATCTCACTACACAATTGCTTCAAATTCAAAAAACATTTTTTAATTAAAATTAGTCTCCAAACAACATGTATGCCTAAAGGAATCATGCAATTTTTTAATTGCCTTCTCTAAGAAAGATAAAAAAGGTTTATGATGGTCAAAATGATCTATAAAACCTTCAACTTTGGAACTTCTACAAATCACAACTTAAATTTGTTGTTCTAATTTCAATGAAAATGAATGTTCAGCTAGTGATTGAATTAATTGTGCTTTAGAACTAGAAATTGTAGATAACGAAAACACACTTAATCTTCTTAACACCAAATTTTTTATCCTAGAAACCTCTAGAGGAGGAAAACTAGTTGGCAAGGGAAAAAAAATCTTTCTCCCCTTTTTATTTTATTAGCCAATTTGAAAAATATAAGAGATACAAACTTCACAATAAGTGAGAAAGTAAATTGATAATGTCTCAAACTTCCTCCCAACTACTTGACTGCTTTGTTCTCAAACTCCTTCTATAAACTTACATTCCAGCACTTAGAACTCTTGCACTTACTCCCATGAAGTATTATTCTTCCAATGATCCATTCCTTTGTTGCTTCCAAGTATTTATAGCCTCTTCCATGTCCTCTCGTGCACTGAAGGATGGGAAAGGTCATGGAAGGGAAGGGACAAGATCATACGCTTCAAATCGGCATCCATTCAAGCTACCATTTTATTTTTTCATCAAAAGTGACAGGATCGCAGCCTGGTGTAGATCGGTGGTATAGGAATGCCACCCATGATGGGTGGAAGTTACATGACTGCTGCCCTTGGAGGGTGGTAGTTCTATTTATATACAGACATAACCTAATTTTCTCCATTTTCTTGATTATTTTCTTCTTGGTGCTAGTTGATCTGATGAAGTAGAGTCTTATATGATCCCTATGGATCACACCTCCCTTTCTCAGGAGGATTTTGGTCCCAAAAAATCTTAATGGGGGAGTAGATGAGGAAATAATTCCCTCACTTGCTCCTTTGAGTACCACCGGGCATGCCTTGGTGTCTTTACTTTAAGTCCAATCTGCTAAGAATCTTATGGACCTCTTCTTGTTTATCTAACCTTTTGTTACAACACTATGTCCTCCTCCAACTCACCCCGTGAATCCAAGACACTATATTCTATGGAAGGTAGCAATTGTAGTCCTTCATATTCATCAAGCATGGATGGTTCATATAGGTGAAAGTTCTCACAATTCACTATTGAGTACATCTGCATAAAAGATGGCAAATCAAACCAAAATGCATTTTCTCCAACCTACTCCAATATGGTGAAGGGTCCATATTGTAGTGGCTTGAGCTTTTGTACATGACCTTGTAGTCTCTCCTTACTCAAGTAAATAAAAACTCTATCTCCAACGTGAAGCTTGTGATCTCTCATGTGTTGGTCATGTCTAGCTTTGTACTTTGCTTGGTATTTCTCTAACTGTTCTCTGACCTTCAAATGGATTTGAGAGGATTGCTTGGTATTTCTCTAACTGTTATCTGACCTTCAAATGGATTTGTCAAATCCTCTCAATTAATTTGTTTTCTCTAGTCACCTTTGTGTCTCGTGTCTTCTCCTCATCCTACTTCCCAACTGTTATGTCCAGTGGATTTGTAGGTAGATACCCCAAGCATGCTTCAAATGGTGACTTCATGGTGAATGTGTGTACTTCCCGGTTATAGGAATGTTGAATGTAGGATAAAGACTCGTCCCAATTCCTTTCATATTTGCTATTATTTCCCAATTCTTGGCATATTTACTATTATATCCTCTGATAAGTTGTACCAAATTCATGTTCACCACTTCTGTCTATCCATGTGTCTATGGATGGAAGTTCATGCTCCTCTATAACTTGGTGTCCATCCTATCCCACAAAGTATTCCAAAACTTCCCTAAGAACCTGGAATCCCTATTAGAAACAATAGACTTTGAAAAGCCAAAATACACCCATACATTAGCAAATAAAATATATGTTGCCTAATGTGCTTTTATTGTCTTTTTACATGCCATAAGAATACACATTTTACTAAATCTATCAACTACAACATAGAGATAGTCATGGCCATGTTTAGACATAGGTAATCCTCCTATAAAATCCATAGAAATGTCCTCCCATAGACAATTAGGTACTGGTAATGGAATATACAAGCCCTCCTTCCTAGTCTTAGGCTTGCTGGTACAACATAGTTTACATCCATGTATAAATTTTGATACTTCTTCTTACATATTGGGCCAATACACGTACCTTTGCAAGTGGGCTAAGGTCTTACCAACACTGAAATGTCTTGCTAATTTCAAGGTATGTTCTTCCATTATCAATAGAAGACGTTCTTCTTTTGGCACACAAAGTTTCCCCCATCGATAGAGAAGCCCGTATTTTCAGCCCCTTGGGACTGCAACTGCTGATATGTCACCCCAAAATCTTTGTCATGAGCATATGATTCCATATAAGCTTCCTTTGTGAAGGGCTTGACCTGAGAAATAATGACCAAGAAGGAGATTTTCTCCTATGTTGGCGGCCTGGAAAACATGTCTGCCATCAAATTTCTACTAACCTTATTGTATTTGATCACCATATGGAACTGCTGAAGGAACCTCATCCAGCTGTAGTGTTGTACCTACTACAACTTAAACTATACTTGTAAATATTGTAGAGGTTTGTGGTCAGTGTGCACAATAGTTTCTTTACCCAATAAATAATTTTTCCATTTCTTAATGGCCTGAAATAGTACATACATTTCTTTATCATATATTGAATATCCTCTAGCTGTTGAAGTAAAGGTCTCAGAATGATAGGATATTGGCTTACCTCCCTGTAGAAACACTGCCCCCATAGCATAATCATTGGTATCTATCTCTACTTCAAAAGCATACTACAAATTAGGAAGAGAAAGAATTAGAGCATGGCTAATCTTATGTTTCAATAACTCAAAGGATTTATCTTGTTCGTTACCCCAGTCAAAACCCTTTCTCTTTACGGCCACTGTGTGTAGAGGTGTTGCAATCGTAGAGAATCTTGGAATGAATTTCTGCGTGTATTATACTTCTCCCATAAAACTCCTTGTCTTTTTGGCTCCCATTGGTGTTGGCCAATTGGTAATGGCTTCCACCTTATTTGTATCTACTTTTATCTCTCCTCCTCTAACCATGTGCCCAAGGTATACAAGTGACTGTATGGAAAATTTACATTTCTTCATATTACATAGCAGTTGTTTCTCCCTAAGAACTTGCAAGACTTGTTGTAAATTAATTATATGTTCCTCCCATGTGGCACTAAAAATCAAGATATCATCTAGATAAAAAATGACACATGAATCTATGAAATCCTGTAATACATCATTCATCAATCTCATAAATGTAGTTGGTGTATTACATAAACCAAATGGAAGTACTAACCATGTTTTGTCTTGAAGGAGGTCTTACATATATCCTCTTCCTTCATTCTGACTTGGTGATAACCGAAATTTAGATCCAACTTCATGAATAATTTGGCATGTTGAAGCTAGTCCAAGAGGTCATCTATGCAGGGAGGTGGATATATATATGTTTTATGGTGATCTTGTTTAAAGCACGATAGTCGATGCAAATTCTCCAAGATCCATCTATCTTTAGCACCATCACAGTAGGTGAACCACATGGTGATATGCTCACCTAGATCATGCCCTAGTCTAACAAACTCCTGAAGTTTTTTCTTCACTCCAGTACTCTCTGACAAGGATTGCCAATACAATCTGATGTTTAATAGATGAGACTCTAGAAACAACTAAATATAATGATCTACCTCCCATTTTAGTGGTAACCCACTAGGAGCCTAAAAAAAATTCCTGAAAAGACTGAATAATAATGTCCAGATCTTTTGTACCCTAGTTAGAAATATCTAAAACTTATACCCCATCCTGTTTATCCTTTAACAAAAGTAAATAAAACTAATTATGATTTTCCTGAATAAGCTATTTTTCCTAGTTAACACTTACCATAGTAACTCATGACTTATGTTGGTGTGTCCAAATGTTGTAGATGACCCCATCCTTGACCCATCTGTAACAGTTATCCCTTCTCATGAATATGGCATCCATGATATACAAGTAAGGGCTCCCAAAAAGAACATCAAAAGCATCAAGGGGAATAACATCAGCTTCTAATACATTAACATACTGGGAATTTATCCCAAACTTGAACCTACATCTCCTGGTTACCTAAATTTTTACACCTTTCTTCACCCATCCTAGAGCATATGGATGTGGGTGTTCATAGGTTTCAAGACTAATATTTTTCACAACTGAATCAGAAATCAAATTTGACTGAGAACCGGTATCAACTAAAGTATTTACCTTGGTTCTCTTGATCTGGAAGAATTTACTCATTTATTCTTCTTGGCTATCCATATTGGTGGCCATGCATCCAAGCCTCTCATCTACATCATATTCATGTTTAATTTCTACCTCCTCATATTTATTTATAGTTTTCATGGACTTATTTTGTCCTTGGTTCGGTTCTTCGGATGTAACTCCAGATTCAACTTCCAACACGCAACGTCACTATGACCATTAATATCACAATTCTTACAAAAATTCTTGGGATCTTTACAAGTATTCAAATTAGTGGTAGTTTTTTTACCTTTCCCTTTCAACTTACACTTGTAACTTGTTTGCCCTAACTCTTTCTTTACTTGATTTTTTGATTGTTTTTGCCTTGACTCTACTTCTCCTTACTTCTTCTTATCATCTATGTAGTACGCATGCACGCATGCCTCATTGAGATCCTTAGGCTTTTTGGAGATGACCTTTCTCCGAAGGTGAGTGTGAAGTCCTCCCAAATATTTAGTCACAGTATCCTCATCCTCCAATTCCATATTTAACAACACGACTTGCCTTCAAAACTCCGTCGTATAATCATGCACAATTTAACTTCTGTCATGTCTAAAACACTGCAATTTGATCATCTGGTCAGCTTTATGGCCAATAGGATAAAAATTAGCTTTAATTAATTCCTTAAAGCCCTCCCAAGTACTAAAAATTGGATTTTTCTTCTTTTCACAAGAGGCCAAGTGGGTCTCCCACCAAACCAGAGCATAACCCTCCATTTTGAGGCGTGCAAAGGTAATCCTTTACACCTCCTTGACATTATGTATATTGAAGTAGGATTCCAATCATTTTAACCATTTATCTAAAATCTCTTCATCTACTTGTCATTTAAAGATCTTAATTTCTACCTTACTTTCAACTTTGAAAGGAGCGTGATCAGATTTTACCTTTGCAATTGGAGTCTCTTCCTCATGCTCTTCTACATTTTCCTTCGTGTGGCTCATCCCTATGCTTAATAGAAGTCATCTTTTGTAAATATGAGAGTTATTCTTGTTTTCTATACAACCTTCCCATCATGGTCTCTAGTATTTCAACTCTCTGTAGGAGGTTGTCTCCCTCCATTTTTTCCCCAGTTTCTTTGTTTCCACTTCTTTGTAGAGATGTATAGATCACAAGGTAAAGCTTATTCTCCCTTAAACCTTGTCACTTTCATACAATCCGCAAGAATGAAATACCACAGTCCTAGATACTTGTTAGCTTTGATATAAATCACAACTTAAATTTGTTTTACTACTTTCAATGAAAATGACAGTTGAGCTAGTGATTGAATTAATTATGCTTTAGAACTAGAACTTTTAGATAAAGAAAAAAACACTTGAGCTCTTTAACACTAACAAATTTTTATCCTAGAAACCTCATGAGGAGGAAAGCCAGTCGGGAAGGGAAAACCAATCTTTCTCCCCTTCTTACTTTATTGGCTAATTTTAAAAATGTATGAGATACCTACTGCACAATAAATGAAAAAGGATATTGACAATGTCTCACACTTCCTACCAATTACCTGATAAGTCTATTCTCAAACTCCTTTTACAAAATCAAATTACAACACTTACAACTCTTGTACTTACTCCCATGAAGTATCTTGCTTCCGATGATCCATTCCTTTGCTCCTTCTAAGCATTTATAGCCTCTTCCATGTCCTCCCATGCACTACAAGATGTGAAAGGTCACGGAAGGGAAGGGACAAGGTTGGGTGCTTCAAATTTACATCCATTGGAGCTTCCTTTTATTTTTCCATCAAAAGTGACAGGACCGCCGCCCAGTACAGACTGGTGGTCACAAAACTACTACCCAGGTTAGGTGGCAGTTACAAGACTACCGCCCTGGGAGAGAAATAGTTTTGTTTACATACAAATAGAACCTGATTTTCTCCATTTTCTTGATTATTTTCTTATTGGCACTGGCTAATATGATGAAGTAGAATCTTCTATGATCCCTATCAATCACAAAATGATTCCAAATTCAAGGTTAACTATGTTTTATTAACATCTCACACTATTACACACCATTCCTCTTACCCCTTGTATATCATTGTAGTTACACATCTTGATATAATGTATGAAGGTTTCCAATTGAGATGGTGCAAAAATGTAGTTATTTAAAGATAGATATATTTGGAAAATAGAAGAATAAATAAGTTGGAGAACATAAAGCTGATGAAAGGTCATGGAAATTGTTGTTTGAAATATACAAATAGAATGTGAAGATTTGGGGGGTATATCAATTACATTAGAAAAGATAAATACCCATAAGATTTATCCTTTGTGTAGACACCCATAATTACGTTTGAGAAATTTAAATACATAAATTGCACTAATTATCTCCCTTCCTGCAAATTGGTGACATACCATCAAAAGCACTCACCTTCTCTCCGATCATCGTTAATTAATTACACTACGCTAATTAATTAAGTCACCTATCCAACAAATACCCTAATTAATGACCTTCTATTAATTAATCCCCCCTTCTATCTAGACTAATTAATTATTATTAATTAATTATATTCCCCTTTCATTTAACCAATAAATCAATATTTAATTGATTTAATCCCCTTCTATAGTCTAAATCATGCTAATATTCCTCTAAAAGCTTCTATAAGCTTGCACATCTATTAATTAAATCATCTTGATTAATTAATGAGCCCCCTTTATCCACATGGGTCACTAAAAGACAAGTTAAACCCTCCTAAAGTTAACTCAACCCTATCTAAACCCCCCTTATCCATAACTAACTCAACATCCCTATTATCCCACATGCAAAGGGATGTAGTGATTCCTTTATCCATTGGGCTATATAAAGAGCCCTCCTCCTACCTTTACACTTACACCTAAATTCCTTGAGAAGACAAGAGAAAAGCACATAGAAAATAGACTATAAGCTTTTCCTTTGTTACTCTTGAGAAATTCACCATTTGAAGAGCTAAGCCTCCTTTCTTGCATTTTGTCCAAGTGCTTGGGTCATATGGGAATAGTCAAAGGGTCTTGTAGCCAAGCTTTGATGAGCTCCCATTCCTAGGTTCTTGAAGATCAAAACAATCAATTTGATTGCCATGGAGTCTACATAGGTCCATTTACTTTTTTTTGGGTAATCTAGAGAAGTAGAGGTTTGAATACTTTAGCATGTTAATTCAAAGTTAATACATTATGCTTAGTATTGATCTTGTTTAGCTCTCATCTTTGATGGTGCTTAGATTTTGTCATTAGCTTTGTTATAGAACTATTTAGGTGGTAGTTCTTATTCATCTAACTTAGCTTAAGCACAAATACACACACACACATATGGCACACCCGGTGGGATTGATCCCTAGTTCCCTTAGCATTTTTTTTAGCTTGAATTCTATTGTTTTGGCTAACCTTTGATATGCACATATAGTAATTAATGTTCAATTTCTTGGGATTTTTGCTAATATTATATGTGTAGGTTCTCATTTATAGTTATCATTTTAATGGGTTGTTTCCAATTTCAAGCTAACTTGTTAAAATTTGAAGTATTGTGAGCTTTGTTGTGTTTTTTTTCCATACTTTGGTTGTAGGAGTGGCACAGACACACTAACAGGGGCGCAGGCACACTTATTTTGGTGCAAGCACCTCTCGGGTGGCGCAGGCACACTGTCGAAGCTTGAATCTCTATTTCTTGACCCTGGCACACATGCACTAACCCCGATGCACATACCCTAACTAGGGCAGGTGCACTAACCCAGGTGCAGACTCCATTTCATATTGTACCTTCACTGCAACATAAAAACCTTCCAGACCAGCGCATACACACTAACCCAGGTGCATGCATCTCTCTGGTGGCACATTTTTTGGTAGATCTGTCAGAATCTGGCACTACTTTTATCAGTTGTGGCACACACACCCTAACCATAGCATAGGCAACCTCTCTAGTGGCACAGGCACTCTGTCGAGATCCTAATATTTTTGTTTACCTCCTTGGCGCACACACCCTGATCCTAGCGCACACACCTTTCTAGTGATGCAGGTGCACTGTAAGTCAGAAAATACAGAGTGGCACATCCTTCCTAACCCATGCGCACATGCCCAAATCGGGGCGCACGTATCTTTCCATGTTCTTAAAATTAGGGTGTTAGGGTGCTAACTTCTTTATAGGTTTTTATCTAATTAATGCTTATTTTTGTAGGGTATGTTTAAATGCTTTTGCTAGATTAGATAAACCTTTGCATGTTTTCTTATAAGAGTAAGGTCACATATGCTCTTCCCTCTTGTCCCTTGGGGGGATCTTGGGAATCAGAAATGATTCTTAGGTCTTTTTTATGCTTTGAAATTGTTAGGAATATCTGAATTGGAATGGGTTAACTTGGTGTGTTTGAATTAAAGTGTTTTTCCATTTGGTATCTTCTTGGATTTTGGAAACATCATGTATGCTCTTCTCTTGCATCCTTGGATGATCTTGAGAATCAGAAATGATGTTTACTCTTTTTATGGAAAACTACTAAACTCGTTGTGCAGGACCAAAACACACGCTTGTCAAAGAAAGGTGGAATTGAAACAAAGTCAAAAACTACTAATAAAGTTGTCATAAAGGTTTCCAAATGGTGTTCAAGCAAACCACATCTAAATTAAACAAGATAAAAAGAACAACATATTCAAAACATTGTATTGCAGGTTTTAGAAAAGGGTACGTCCCTATCCACTCAACTGGAACATAACCCCTTTGGCATAATGCCTTAACCTACAAAAATGGGGGTGGTACCAGGAACCCCAAAGTAGTCCACACAAGAGGGAACCTTGTGGATGTAACGGGAAGTGGTCCACACTACCTACTTGACTAGTATTACCTTGTGAGATAGCGTTACCAGTTGTCCATATGGCGACCCCAGGGAGAGCACACGTGGATGCACTAGTTTCCCTTTGTGCTCGAAGGGGGTAAAGTAAAGCCGAGATACTCCCAAGATAGTCAGGACTATTTGGGTAAATCGTGCTCGCTTAAGACTACTTTGTAACACCTAGGATGAGAGAACCACCTAGGAAGATATTCTTTGGCCAGGAGCCCACTTTGACCATTTCAAAATAGTGTTGAGTTGTGAGCCATCATTCATCACGAAACATGTGACGCGTTACTTTTGCTTAGTTTTTCACTTGCCTTAAGGTGAGGTGAAACTCTTCTGAAGTAAAGACAGCATTTTTCATCCCCATTTTGATCTACTTCCTTCACATTCTTTTGACACTTTGTTGATCAAAATAAGGGTGACTACCTTTGTGTTACCAATCGATTGTTTCTGCCACTTTTTTGTCTGTTTATGCCCATCCATGTTTGCAGTAGGGTAAGTTAAACGTCTAAAGTGTGTGGAGATGTATTCATATCATTGGTAGCCTTTGTGATCTTGATACCCATGTCAGGATTGTCATCATAGTTAGGCATGGTTCATCATCTTGAACTTCCTTAGAAAGGTTACCTTGTTTATATCATATCATTACAATTTTGGTATTTACGTCTTGTTTCTTGTAAACTTGACCTAAATATCCATATTGTAAGGTTATGTTATACACATTTTAACAATTCATAGTTATACTTTAAGATTTTAGTTTGACTCTATTATTACCTCAATTTTGAAGAGTGCTACGTGTTACCACTTGTGCGTGTTATATCAATATCATCTTGATATCAATACCTTACTTTCTCGCAAAGTTTGGTTAACATATCTTGGTGACATTGTTGTGTCACTCAAAAATTGTAACTATCACTTTTTGGGATATAGGTATTAATCGAATTTGAGCTTACTTCTAGTATACCTTGTTAGGAGGTCACATTAACTTCTTGTATTTACTTATGTCTTGTTCATTCCCTTGAACTTGGCATAAGTGAGGACATCTTGTTAATTATCTTACGACACCAACTACTTTTTAAAGCACAATCTAGGATGTACTTCATTCATTTGATAGGCTTAGGTACCAAACATTGTGTCACTATTGATTTATCACTCTATCACATTGGTATTCTAACATTTATACTCATTCATATTCTTGACATTCATCTTGCATTTCACTTAGGTGTGGTCATAAATTTTTGAACACATTTACAACTTACCTTAGTGAAACTATTGTAAATCATGGCTCCCAAACATGATTAGGGCTCAAGAAGAAAACATACGAGGCACAACAAGTGCAAGCTTGGGAAGCCTCAAATAGACAAGGGTCAAACCCTTTTATTGGACATGATCTAGGACCTCTATTTTCCATGGAAAAAGAGATAGAAGACATGGTTGATCATAGTGGTGATGAATTGGAATCCCCACATGTAGAATTTGACTTTGACCCCACCTTATTGGATGAGTTCCTTTTTAGAAACAAGGATAGGGTGTTAGCACGGGTTGTAGAATTGAGGGCCAAAATGCCCACTAAAATGAAACAATCCCACCTATGAATAACACTAATGAGGAGGAGCAACCTCTTATCAACATGGAGGATATTTTAACACACAGACATGCTTCTACCTCCAATGTAGGAAATGATAATGTAGTGGGACATAGAATACCCTTTATCAAAGTGCCACGTAAAATCAGGTCAGGACACGAGAATGTTGAAGAACCTCCACAATATGAGGAAGAAGAGGAACCTTTGGAAGAAGAGGTCACCATTCAACAACAAATTAGTAACCTTAGCTGACAATTAGCCTTGCTAACCTCTCATGTACAAAAGGAAGCAAGGAAGAATGTCCAAAAACCAAGGCCTAAGGTCAAAATCAGTGAACTCCATAGAGAAAATCAAGGAGAAGACAATACGGAGTACCATCATGTATATATCCCTGCTTCTCCTACTAAAGAACAATTTCTCACACAAGAGGTGCAATCTATGAATGCGACACTCACAAGTCTTCAAGAGAGAAATGTGGGGAGCATTAGAAAGTATCAATATGAAGAACTATGTCCCCATCCTTTTGACAAAGCTATGACACTTCAACCTTTCCCTAAAAAATTTGACATGCCAAAATTCGACAAATATAGAGGGAAGGGAGATCCACGAGATCATGTCAAGGATTTCTATATGGCATGTCAAGAGGTGTCCTATAGTGATAATTATCTCATATGACTCTTTCCCAAGAGTCTAGGAGGTCAAGCCTTGGAGTGGTTTACTCATTTACCTCGGGGGTCTATTTTTACCTAGCCAGAATTGGCAGAGAGGTTTGTGTGTCACTTCTCATACAATATAGAAAGTGATATCACCATGGCAGATTTATGTAGCACCAAACAACACCCTAATGAGACTTTTTCCAGCTTCCTACAATGGTGGAGAGGGATAGCTAGCCACTTCCCTTGCACTTTCCCTAAAAAATAGCTGGTAAGTATCTTTGTACCTAACCTAAATCCAGACATTACTTTCCACCTTCAAATGCATTGTGTTCACACTTTTTAGGAGGTCGTTGAAAAATTGGTTCAAATAGAGAAAGCCCTTATTTCCAAAGGAACTCCTAAGTCACAATCTAAGGATAATCATAGTGTTAAACCTACGGAGAAGCCGAAGATATTTAACAAAAACAAAAACATGGTGGGAGACGGGATCACAAATTCCAAACGTGTACAAACGGTTCAAACCGGTCAACCTTTTAAACTGACCAAAGGACCTATTCAACCACCACCAAAATGAATAATGTTCACTCCTCTCAATGATCCTTTGTCAGTTATATTAAAACAATTAGATGCGGCTCACATGGTGACGTACCCTACGACACAACCCTTTGATAACAGTGCTCCAAAACCATCATGGTATAGGGAGCATGACTACTGTGAATTACATCGTGTCAAGGGACATAAAATAGAAAAATGTCTGTGAATTTTTCACTATATTCAAGACCTCATCGAAAATGGGGAGATAGAGGTGGAAAACATAGAGAAAAATTCAGACACCCAACGAAAATATGGGGATATATAAAGAACCATTCCCCAAACATGGTAAATCAGAAGAGTCAAAGCCAGATCGAGGGAGAGTCATCCCAACAGTTATAAAGAAACGAATTATTTATACACCAAAAGAGACAAAAATCATTATGATTCAATTATTAGATGTATTCTCTCTCCTACTGACCATGTCAACACCATCTGAATCAAGGGAAAGGATTAATCCATGGTAACAAGGCGTGCCCGCCTTGTGATTCCTGAACCCTCTCCATCAACCCTGTCAAATGGTAGGTATGACCTCTTAGAACAACTTGAGAAAACATCTACCAAGATTTTGATCTTGGATCTTCTTAAGATATCAAATGTACACAAAGACATTCTGTACCAAACTCTTCAGGGGTCAAGAGTGCCATTAGAGGTAGATCCTACACATCTTCAGGCCGTGGTAGCAAACATTGTACCAACTGAACACATTGCCTTTGATCATAGGGAAATCCCACTTGAAAATCCAATGCATAATATTCCTTTGTACATTGAGGTATTTTTTACCCATAAGAAGATCAAATAGGTGCTTGTGGACAACAGGATAAGGTTGAACATATGCACGCTGAAGTTGGTTAGGTAGTTAATACATACTGAAGTAGATCTTGATTCAAACATCATCACTATCACCACTTACAACAACATGGAAAGGGATTCAGTGGGCATAATCACGTTGCCCATGGAATTTGGTCCCACTTGTTCATCAAACAAAGTTCCATGTCCTGGACTTGGAACTTCCGTATAATATGCTTCTAGGCCAACCATGGATTCATGCCATGCAAGCCATGCCATCAATGTTCCATCAATGCATTAAACTGAAGCATGAGGGACACACTATTACAATACAAGGAGATTCAGATCCCTTTTCTCACTATAGATCTCTCAATAGTTTTCACGTAAGGGTACATATGTGTGTCCCTCCACCGATATAGTTGATTCCTCTCCAATCTGAAGCCATGGAGTCCTGGGTAGATTCAGATTCTCTCAGTTCTTGTGCCCATGGTGCCTCTACATCCACTTCTCCTTTTGATTCATGGGAAATGAAGATCCTAGAATATGGTTGTGGAGAATATAATGTACAAAAATCCCTCCTAGTTTCAGACCTCTCATTGTCACCTAAGACTAGAGGTCGACCCAACTATCATTTTAGATGACCTAGAAATGAGCAAACTATTGGGTCATTTTTACCTGGAGGCTTGCTGGCTAAAGAAAAATTGTTGGATCCACCTACGACTTGGGTCCCAGAGGATACTCAACCAACCTATTATCAAACCCTTGAATATGAGAAATCTAGTAGAATGATGTACTCCATGGGCTACAAGGGCCTAGGATGTGGAAGAAATGAGCAAGGACAGTGAGAACCAGTGCCTCTCCCACATTTTAAAATAGAAAGATATGACATTGGAATTCATCCTTATGGGGTGCATCCCAATGATCAAGATGCTACTTGCTCTGAATGGGAGGATAGCTCTGACTATCTAGACAGCGATACAGATTCCCATTGTAGCCAATATGAGGATCTTACCTCCACAAACCTATTCATGAATACCGTTTCCTAACCATAACCCCAACAAAACCTACACTTGACCTCCTTTACCCTTCCCTTGTTGAATGGGACCAACAATGTCATATGTCACTAGATCTATTTGAGAATGATGAAGCTATCAAAGAGTTCATGGGTATTCGGGATACAATTCCCATTGGAGACCATAAAAAGGGCTTCTATATTGACTTGGATACCTACGCCTACTTCGGAGAGGAGGCTGAGCTTCGTGGTCAGCAAAAATTAAGAAAAAGTAAGGGCAAAAGTTCCAAAGAAAAGCCTCGGAAAAAATCAAAGTCCAAGTCACACAGTGAAAACCTCTTTGAGGCACTGGCCGACAAATAGGTGCAAAAATCAAAGGACAATAAAAGTGACCATGCCAAGGATGAAAATATCATGGAGACATCCTTGGACAAGATCTCAACCTTCCTCCCGATCCTATGCATATGGAGGACTTGTCAAAGTTACTAGTAGAGGAAACTATCGATGTAAACATTGGTATAGAAGAGGACCCAAAAATAGTCAAATTGGGAGCATCACTCTTGGCACGGGAACAGAAAACATTCACCATGTTGTTACAGGAGTTTATAGATGTATTCTCATGGTCCTATAAGGATATGCCAGGCTTAGATCCAACTTTGGTCATGCACAACTTAGTTGTACATGCAGACACTAAGCCTATTAAACAAAATATCATAAAGATGCACCCAAGGGTGGCCTATTGGTTAAAGAGGAATTAGAAAGATTTCTTGCGGCAGGATTCATTTGGCCCATTGATTATTTTGAATGGATATCCAACATTGTCCCTATCCAGAAAAATCCTGTTGGTATCAGAATCTACACGGATTTTAGAGACATTAATAAAGCTTTCCCTAAGGATGATTTTCCACTGCCAAATATTGATATGATTGTGGATTCAACAACAAGATATGAGATTCTATCTCTTATGGATGGATTTTTAGGTTACAACCAAATCAAGATAGCTGATGAAGATCAGTACAAAATGGTTTTACAACTCCTTGGGGTACCTTATGTTATCAAGTAATGTTGTTTGGTCTTAAAAATGTAGGAGCTACTTATTAGAGGGAAATGACAGTAATTTTCCATGATATGATACATGATATCATGGAAGACTATGTGGATGACATCCTTAGAAAATCTAAGAAAAGGGAAGATCACCCTACTATTTTGTGGCGTATCTTTGAGCACCTACAAGAGTACAAGGTCCGGCTGAATCCAAAGAAATGTGTGTTTGCGTTCTATCAGGAAAATTGTTGGGCTTCATTATATCAAGAAGGGGAATTGAGGTAGACCCTGCTAAAGTGTTAGCTATTACTGAGATGCCTCCTCCTAAGAACATTAAGTAATTGCACTACTTATAAGGAAAAATATAGGCTATTCACCGCTTCATCTCCCAGCTTGCTCATAAGTTTCATTCATTTGCCCACCTGCTTAAAAAGGATGTCACCTTCATCTAGGGACCATAGAGAAACAACAAGCCTTTTCCTTGCTTAAACAATACCTAGCCAATCCACTTGTCCTCATGCCTCTAACTCCTAGTGAGCTACTCCTGCTTTATATCTCTACTACTCAATTTTCTATTGGTGCATTGCTCACCCAATACGACCTTGGTCACAAAGAAAAAGTGGTGTACTACCTCAGTCACACTCTCATCGCTTATGAGCTCAACTATCCCCAAATTGAAAAATCTTGTTTGGTTGTCATTTTTACTTTTCAAAAAATTCGCCATTATCTATTGAATACCAAAACCAAGCTTATATCCAAAGTTTGACCCACTCAAGTACTTGCTGTCTAAACCCGCCCTCATAGGAAGAATGGTTAATTGGATCATTCTACTAAGTGAATTTGACATAGAGTTTGTGCATCAGAAGTAGGTTAAGGGACAAGTACTCACTAATCAATTAGTAGAAGCACCTTTGCAAGGCACTGAACCTTTGAATCTGGATCTTCCAGATGCCTCATTGCTATACATTGAAGAATCTGTCATGTGGTAGATACACTTTGATGGGTCCTTTACTTTTCATGGTTCAGGTGCAGGTGTGGTCCTCATTACTCCTTCTGGAAACCCCATACCATAGGATTTTCATCTGGGTTTTCCTTGCACGAACAACATCACAGAGTATGAGGCACTTATCATAGGGATGAAGCTCATCATCAAATGGGACATTCACCATGTTAAGATTGTGGGTGATTCTTAATTAAGTATCAAGCAAAGTTAATGATGAATACAAGGTTAAGGATGAAAAAATCATACCTTACAAGAAGCTGGTAGAAACTCTGAAAGAGTATTTTCTGCTCATCACATTTGAACAAATTCCAAGAGCACAAAATAGATCTGTAGATGCTATGGCCATAGTGGGTTCTATGCTCTGGATTCCACTGGAAAGTAATGACATGCCATTCTTTGTGGAAAATCTACGTCGAACCTGCATATGACATGCCAGAATCATGTCTGGCTTGTGATGTTGTTGGTCCCAATTCCCATGGTATGAGCCCATCTTTACCTATCTCAAAGACAACATGTTCCCTCCCGACATCTCTTGTTCTGAGAAACAAATCCTAATTCTCCAAATAGCCCATTATACCCTTTTAGGAGGTATGCTTTATCATCGTGGCTACAATGGGAATTTGTTATGTTGTCTCGATATGACAGAGTCTGGTCCAAGCAATCAAAGAAGTACATGAAGGGGTGTGCAGAGCACATACTAATGGAATGGTTTTGGCTAAGAAATTGTTAAGAGTAGGCTACTATTGACCTACCATGGAAATCAACTATTGCAACTATGTAAGGAAGTGTGTACTTTATCAGAAGTATGGAAATTTCATCCATGCTCCATCACAGCCGTTGCAACCCATCACCACCCCATGGCCATTTTCTAAATGGGAACTTGACTTGATAGGGAAGCTTACACCTACTTCATCTAATGGCCATACCCACATCATCACAGCTATTGAATACTTTACCAAGTGGGTGGAAGTTGTCCCCTTAACCTATGTAACAGGAGCTCAGATTTCCAAATTCATCATGAATCATATCATTTGTCGGTATGGCATTCTTGTAGCCATTGTTACTGATAATGAAAAGTCATTCAAGAATAAAATGGTAAAGGATCTTTGTCATTAGTTCCAAATCAGGTTAAAATGGTCTACGCCATATTATCCCCAAGGTAATGGACAGGCTGAAGCCACAAATAAGACTTTGGTTCGAATAATGGAGAAAATGGTAAGTAAGACAGGTCGTAATTGGCATTTGTAAATCCACCTAGCTCTTTGGGATTACATGACCTCTATTCACACTCCTTATGGGTGTGACACCATATTCTCTAGTATTTGGGATGGAATCTATCATCCCATTAGAAATTGAACTTCCTTCCCTAAGAATCTCTCTTAGGGATTATCTGGATAAAGATGAAGATTACCGGGTGGCTAGACTGGCTGAGTTAGAGCTCCTAGATGAGAAGCACATCCATGCCCTTAATCACCTCAAAGTGTATCAGAATAGAGTCTCCAAAAATTACAACAAGAGAATCATACCTCGTCAGTTTGAGGTTGGTGATTTGGTCATGAAGGAGAATCAATTCAACACAAGGGTAGAACGAGAAAAGAAAGGAAAGTTCGAACCACATTGGTTAGGCCCTTATGTTATTGTGGCTAAGTATGGCATAGGAGGATACAAACTTTCTCACCCCAATGGTGATGAGCTCCACTAGCCCATGAATGCCATGCACCTTAAGTGGTTCTCTACCTAAGCATGGTGCGAAATCAGCAAAAAGAAAAAAAATCAAAAACATGGTAAAATAACCAAAATACAAAAAAATCAAAGAAAGAGAGAAAAAGAAAAAGAGAAAGTAGGTCATTCCATAAGTGAAAACCATGTAATTGTGGCACTTTGGATAAGTCCTTGGGTGAAAACTAGTTTTCGGCACCTTGGGAAGATTTTTTCTTCACAAGCATCTTGCATCTGGAGGGTACTTTTACTTAGCCTAGGGCTAGTTCTGCCTTCGAGATTCCCTGTGAGCCCAATCTTTTAAAGCCTTGATTCAGCTTTGTCTCCTTTTATTCATCTATGAAGGGCATGGTCTTTGTCTATTCCCCATCCTATGCTAGGGGCACTTCTATGACTTCACCTTCTTGTTTATAAGCATGTGGGCATTTCCCCTTGTATATTCCCCATCTAACGCTGGGGGCATCCATGATTTTCTTGGTTACCTATGCATAAGCTCTAGAAAAATATGGGAAAAACACAAAAAACAATAGAAAATTGTTTCACAAAACACAAAAACAATAGAACATTATTTCACAAAACACAAAAATACATTCAAAAATGTTAGAAAACCCTAAACAATAGAAAATTGTCTTACAAAACAAATCTTACAAAAACATTTACTTAAGTTTACTTGCATTGTCTTGTTTCTTGCTTTGCTTGGTTGCTTGTATAGTTGCTTCATGTTTGTACATTTGTTTTGTCTATTGCTTAGGCATGCTTTGTTAGGATTCATATTTTCTTGATTAGATTAGATTTATTCTTACTTGTGCATATTGAAGTGTGTTTTTGCATGATAATGAGTCGTGATACATTGGTTGTATTAGTTCATTATGTTCTTTGTTGGCATTTGATTGTGTTTTTTTGTTGCATGTGCATCATTTTGTTATCACATCATCATATTTCCATCAATATCATCACGTCTAACATCATCTATACATCATATATCAAGAAAAATCTAAGTATACATCATACATGAATGCTAAGCTAGTCATCACATATCGTATCATCAAATGGGGGTAAGAGGGATTACAAATATCAAAATCTATCCCCCCCACACCCATATCATCATATCATCCTATCCACTAAGTCTGGCACATCACATGAGAAAATACATTTGATATAACTACAAGATCTATCATATGGAAATCAAAACACATGAAATACATCAACAAATTAGGATATATCACAAACATGTCAAATCAAAATCAGGATATATCACAAACACATATATCTATCCATGAACTCCATCAAGAAATAATAAATAATGTCCAACATCTCATAAGCACATATGTCATGTCAAAATAATGTCCCTTATATATATACATGTGTGTGGTATATCTATATCAAAAATGGGTATACATCACTGCTATACATCAAAAATGCCTTCATCAGAGGTGTACAAAAGAGATGATATACATCAATCACCAAATACAAAATCAATCATCAGAGTCATGTGTCAAAACTAAAAAATCCTTCATTAGAGGCATGTGTCAAAACTGCTATGTAAATAAAGAATGGTGTACATCGAGCACAATTTGCTCATAGCCTTCATCAAGAGGCGTATGTGACAAATACAATCATCAAGGCTGACTCAAGCCCTCATATGGGGTGGCTGGTCTATCTCATGGTGGTGGCATAGCACAAGCATCACTAGGTCTCCCTGCCTGTCCCTGTGGCTGCTCCACTGAGGCCTGAGGCCTCTCAGACCTAGTCCCTCTACTCAACGGTTGGCTATAAGAAGGTTCCCGTAACTCAGTTGACACTACCTCAAAGTATAAATGATCTGTAGTAGGATGTTCTGCCATCTGATGTAGCTAAATCTCTGTGTTCGAGAAGTCACCACTGTGCCATCTATGCATCAAAAATATGCTATATCTACTGAGGCTTGGGCAAGCTTGGCCTGGCCCACTACATGCTCTGCTCTCATCCTGTCTCGCTCTAGTATCATGGGATGTAGTTGGGCCTGTGTCTGCTGATATAGGCTCATCACCTGAGCCATCTGTGAGGCCATATGTCATATCTGCTGAAAGTGAACAACACTGTCACCTCCCTAGCCAGCCTGAGCCTGAGCCTGATCTCACTTGACTATCACTGCTAAAATATGGACTCAGGCCTGGTCTCTCTCTGTTATGACCTGGTCTCACTCTACTAGAGCTTGTTGTAGCTGCTACTGTAGGGTGGCTTCCCTATGTGCCATTGGCTGTGCCACTAGGGCCTATCCCTGTGCCACTCTGGATGACTGTCCCTGCTCTCATAATCTAAGTTGGGGAAACTATGTAGGTGCCTATCCTAGTCCCTGTGGCCTTGGTCCCTGTACCTGTGTTGCACCCTGCTCATCATGTGGTAACCCATCAAATGGATCAGCTGGGTCACAGGCCGCTACATCATCTCTCTCGTCCCTACCATGATGAATCTCTCTCGGTGGATCGGGCACCTACTACCCAGGCCACCTCTGGGATAATCAAGCGCCATGGTACAATAGTAGCATACCAAGTCCAATAATCTATAGTAGTACCTGGATCTCTAACCTGTCACATGTTGGATCCCATACTTGTGGAACCACCTATAAGAAATTGGCCCTAGCTCAGGTCACCTGTATGCGAGGCCCCATGGTTGGTCTCTCATAGTCTCGATGGGCATACCACATGTCTGGCTATGTGGAACCCCCTTGCACCATGCCTAGCTGTCGCTAGCTTTGTCTACCCTATATAACTCAATGATGTAACTATGACTTCCAAGAAGGAAATGCTCTACTTGTACAAATGCTAAGCTCTAATTCATCCTCCAGCCACTGTATCTACCTGTAGGGTCTCCATATGATATCCATGTCTAGTACCTCATCATAACTCTTAGTGAAATATCTACATAAACTACCTAGGTGACCTTGTATGTCATCACCTACTGAAACCCACACCATATAAGATGGCTCCTCTAGAGCTCGGACATGTAGAGTGCCTACAGGGAGCCTGATAGCTATGTGGTCCCATAACCAAATATATAGCAAATGAGGCAGGCCCCACTATCTTTTGATGGTGGTAGGTAATAAGATGAAGGTCCCAGTAAAGGTGCACCAATATGCACTGACCCCAACAATAGCACTCACCACTGAATATCCGGTGTACTAGTGTCATCATCCCTCTCAGAAAAGATGTCCCAGTCTTATCAGTGAGAAAAAACCCACTAATAAGTGACATAACATATAGATGCCCCCGGTGCAGTGTCGGGTCCACGATACAATCATGTAATGCAACAGTCATACTGTCATGCGGTATATCATCTCTGTCAAACAAATCACTAACATAATGCCCTAATATGCCCTAGGTCGGAGGTATACTCGATCAATGAACCAAGATGGGCACTGTGGAGAATCCACCACATGTCCTCTAAGGTCACGATCATCTCTCTAGTAGGGGAGTTTGAAGCACTGGCTCTCACTATGCCACTGCTTCACCAATGCAACTAAGCAGTCCATGATCTAACGTAATAGATGGCATCCAGGATACATGGGCCTAGGACCCACTACCTCTAGGAGTATGGCCACTGCACACGCTAGGTCTCATCGACACATGCTCCCCTCTAGCTCTATAATACGTGAATGATGCTCACATCATCTGAAGTACTGACAGGCTTCTTTGTAAAATAAGACCACGTGTTAGTTACTAATATTTCTTCTCAATTCTAGCTATCATTTTAGGGTTAACCCAAAAATCCTAAAAAATTCCTCTGAAGTGTCAGCCCTTTTGGCATTTTTTATATATTTTTCCTCCATCTTCCAAGCATGGCCTGTGCACCCTTTTGGGCACATACACACCTTTTTGTGCATATGCATCATCCTTTCGGTGCATGCACGTGCGTGCAACTACCTATGGGCACGTGCACCATCATTTGGGTGCCTATGCGCATGTGTGCATGTGGACCCTAAACATATGCACTCCTATATCACGTGTGCATGTATATATGCACATGTGTGGCATATTTCACATGTGCGTGGGTGTGATTTTGTGTACTTGTCGCATATTCACACATGCACCAAGATGCCTGCGCCCCCATTTGGACACTTGTGCCAAACTTTAGTGCACCTTACGTCCACGTGTGCACACACTTGACGTGACCCCTAACCTAGTTTCCTACTTCTAAGGGCATTAATTACAAAATTTACAAGTAGGGTTAGGGTACTCAAAAAGATGTCATCATCTACATGCCGCTCATACCCTCAGACTGTGTCTTCCCGTCCAACCCGGTCATGTGCTCGCACCATCATTCTCATTTGATATTTAGAGCCTTACGGTTAAAAAACTTCTCTCTCGCTCCCATCATGTGAATCTCTATCGGGGTCGGGGTTTTGTGTTTTGTTGTTTTTTTTTTTTTTGGGCACCTCCTACCCACGCCTCTCTAGATAGTTCAGCGCCATGGTACAATAGCAGCAATAACCAAGTCTAATAGTCTATAGTACTACCTGGATCTCTAACCTGTCACATTGGATAACATACTTGTGGAACCACCTATAAGAAATTGGCCTTAGCTTGGGTCACCTGTATGCGGGGCCCCATGGTCGGCCTCTCATAATCTCGATGGGCATACCAAATGTCAGGTTGTGGAACCCCCTACACCATGCCTAGCTGTCGCTAGCATTTGTCTACCCTATATAACTCAATGATGTAATTGTGACTTCTAAGAAGGAAATACTCCACTGTACAAACACTAAGCTCTACTACATCCTCCGGCCACTGTATCTACCTGTAGGGTCTCCATATGATATCCCTGTCTAATAGCTCATCCACCTCTCAGAAATATCTATATAAACTACCTAGGTGACCTCGCATGTCATCGCCTACTGAAACCCATACCATGTAAGATGGCTCCTCTAGAGCTCGGACATATAGAGTGCCTACAGGGTGCCTAATAGCTATGTGGTCCCATGACCAAATATACAGCAATGAGGCAGGCCCCCCACCTTCTCGACCGGTGGTAAGTAATAAGATGTAGTCCCACTAAAGATGCGCCAATATGCACTAGCCTTAGTAATAATGCAACCCACTGAATATCCTATGTACTATTGTCATCAGCCCTCTCGGAAAGGATGTCCCAGTCTTATCAGTGAGCAAAAATCCACTAATAAGTGACATAACATATAGAGGCCCCCGGTGTAGTGTTGGGTCGGCAATGCACTCATGAAATACAACAATCATACCGTCATGCGGTATATCATCTCTATCAAACAAATCACTAACATCTACCCTAATCTGCCCTAGGTAGGAAGTATACTCGATCAATAAACCCAAGATAGGCACATGGAGAATCCACCACACATCCTCTAAGGTCTCGGTCATCTCTCCAGAAGGGATTTTAAAAAAATGGCTCTCACTATGCCACCACTCTGCCAATGCAACTTAAGCAATCCATGATCTAATGTAATAGATGGCATTTGAGATACGGGGCCTAGGCCCACCACCTCTAGGAGTATGGCCACTGCACACCGGTCTCATCGGTGCATGCTCCCCTCTAGCTCTATAATACGTGAATGAATCTCACATGTCTGAAGCACTTGCAAGCGTCTCTCCAAAATAAGTCCACGTGTTAGTTATTAACATTTCTTCTAAATTCTAACTTTCATTTTAGGGTTAACCCAAAAATCCTAAATTTTCTTCCAAGTGTCAGCCCTTTTGGCATTATTCTATTTTTCCTCCATCTACCAAGCATGCCTGTGCACCCTTTAGGGCACGTGTGCACCCTTTTGGGCATATGTGCACCTTTTGGCGGTGTGTGCCATCATTCAGGTGCCTGTGCATGCTGTGAACCCTAGGCATATGCGCTCCTATGTCTTATGTGTGCATACGCGCACATGTGTGGCATATGAGCATGCGTGCGGGTGTATTTTTGTGTGCTAGCTTATGCGCGCACATGCACCAAGATGAATGTGCCCCCATTTGGGACACCTGTGCCACCTTTAGTGCACCTGCGTCCACGTGTGTGTGCACTCGACGTGACCCCTAACCTAGTTTCCTACTTCTAAGGGCATTAATTACAAAATTGAAAAGGGTTAGGGTACTCAAAAAGATGTCATCATCTACATGCCGCTCATACCCTCAGACTGTGTCTTCCCGTCTCAATCAGTCATGTGCTCTCACCATCATTCTCATTGCTATTAGAGCCTTACGGTAAAAACTCAGCAGTGGTTAGTAACAAATGAATTGGTTGCGATGATTTACCCCCCCAGGTGGGGTATATCAAGCTATTTTTCACCTCCTGTGATACCTGGAAGCTTGTTTTGACCGTTGTTTTCTCCTTTATTCACCGTTGAATAATTATTTTAATTAAAGAATTATTTTTCTCTTATTTTTCATCATGTTGGGGTATTTTTTGCCATCTAGTACCCCTTTCTTCTCCCTAGGACAATTTTTTATTGCTCCTAAGTGATTTTTCTTCTTATTCACACTCTCATAAAATAATTATTTTATTAATTTTTCCATTATACAGGGACATTATTTTTCGCTTGTCTCACCTTTCTTCCACCTAGGGCATTTTCTTTTACATCTAGGCACTTCATTCTATTTCTGCTATTTTCTTCTACTGTCCACCACATTTTAGAAAACACAAAACAAATATATATATATATATATATATATATATATATATATATATATATATATGTATGTATGTATGTATATATATATATATATATATATATATGTATGTATGTATCTATATATATATATATGTGTGTGTGTGTGTGTGTGTGTATGTATGTATATATATATCACTTCAAAAAATCCAAAAAAACAAGGCAAAATTCTTCACAAAATCCTAAAAAAGTAAAAAACCTACAAAACTAGTTAACCTGCTTATTACGGCTAAAACTTGTGTCTTGCGCATGGTATTCTTTCCATATCCTATTGGTTTGTTTCACATCTTCCCCGATCAAACATGACTCGCGGATTGTCGGATTCACAACCATTCACAAAGCTAGCTACTTGCTTTTTCTATACTCTGGGGCACGTCTTGTTGCCTAGTGTTGTTTCGTTACACACAAAGCTTTCTACTTGGACCCAGTGTCCATCATCATTTCCCCTTGCATGTATCCTTACTTGGGACATCATTTTTTTTAACCCTTGTCATCAATCACGAACATGTGGACCTCTTCAGCTTGATAACAAAAGATTTGTACAACTGTTTTGACCGTTGTTGGGTTGGATATGTGCGTTCATACTTGTTTTCCTTGTTACATCAGCTTGTTTCCTTCTCATATTGCATTGTGTTTTGTATGTTGCATGGAGTTCGTGTTTTTCAGCAATGGACAATTGTTTGTAGTATGGCTTTTCATGTCATTCTACTTTTGTCGTATGCTTATATTTTTCATAAGGACCGATGACGTAGATCTTTTGGCAATATGATGACACTGAAGTTGTTCCAATACAAAGGCTAGAGGATAAGTTCTTCTCTCCACTTCTCCATATTTCCTCTACATCACTTTCTTTGCACCCCTAGTCTTCCATCTCATCGGGTAATTCTACCCCCACCCATTCTTCTATCTATTTCTCACCTTTTTTTTATCGTCGATCGTCTTCCTTCATCACCCCATCAACACTCCAGGGGTCATCTCTCACGTCTACTAATTTTTCTACTACCCCTTCAAAATTACATCCATCTACTATCTTTGAAGTGGCATCACTTACGCCACCCCAAAAAGGGGAAAATGTAGACACCCTTAATTACGCCCAAGAAATTTAAATACTTAAATTGCACTAATTATCTCCCTTCATGCAAATTGGTGACATACCGTCAAAAGCGCTCACCTTCTCTCTGATATTCATTAATTATTTACACTACACTAATTAATTAAGTCACCTATCCAACAAATACCCTAATTAACAACCTTCCGTTAATTAATCCCCCCTTCTATCTAGACTAATTAATTATTATTAATTAATTAGCTTCTCCTTTCATTTAACCAATAAATCAATATTTAATTTATTTAATCCCCTTCTATAGTCTAAGTCATAATAATATTCCTCTAAAAGCTTCTTTAATCTTGCACATCTATTAATTAAATCATCTTGATTAATTAATGAGCCCCCTTTATCCACATGGGTCACTAAAAAACAAGCTAAACCCTCCTAAAGTTAACTCAACCCTATCTAAATCCCCCTTATCCATAAATAACTCAACATCCCTATTATCCCACATGCAAAGGGATGTAGTGATTCCTTTATCCATTGGGATATATAAATAGCCCTCCTCCTACCTTTACACTTACACCTAAATTCCTCGATAAGACAAGAGAAAAGCACATAAAAAATAGACTATAAGCTTTTCCTTTGTTACTCTTGATAAATTCACCATTTGAAGAGCTAAGCCTCCTTTCTTGCATTTTTTCAAGTGCTTGGGTCATATGGGAATAGTCAAAGGTTCTTGTATCCAAGCTTTGATGAGCTCCCATTCCTAGGTTCTTGAAGATCAAAACAATCAATTTTATTGCCATGGAGTCTACATAGGTCCATTTACTTTTTTTTGGGTAATCTAGAGAAGTAGAGGTTTGAATACTTTAGCATGTTAATTCAAAGTTAATACATTATGCTTAGTATTGATCTTGTTTAGCTCTCATCTTTGATGGTGTTTAGATTTTGTCATTAGCTTTGTTATAGAACTATTTAGGTGGTAGTTCTTATCCATCTAACTTAGCTTAAGCACAAATACACGCACACACTTCGTCATTTTTTTTTAATATAGTAAATAATTACTAGATGTGCCTATGGATATCTTAAGATATCTACATACTAACACATAACATATTCTATATGTCATTGAATGTCATCCAATAGTAAACAATGTCCCATCCCTTTCCACATATCCACCAAGCCTAACTATCTCCACGTAGACCTCATCGTCGAAGTACATGGGAGTTATTAGCGAAAAACATCCACATATTCTCAATGAATATTTTCCTAGTGTGGCATTCCACACCACCATCTTCCTTCCCCCTTACGAGCTACCATTTTTCACCATGTTCATTTTCTTTAGATATATTCCATTGCATTATGCAACATGGAGATCTAAGAAGAACTATAGCATTATTCATTGCCTTCCTATATACATGAGCATCCATTACATAGAATTATTACATGTATTATGCATGTATTCATGATTGTAAGCAGTGGAACACAATAACTTATTAAATTTACTGGGATCGAGTTGGTTATTTATGTTACACATTTAGAAAAAGGCATATCTACCCATTAATATTAAGCTTAAGTGAGGAAGTGACATGTTGAAAAGTATCCATTGATTAGAGAGGAAGAGACACAATGATGAAGCAACAAAGAGATGTAGAGGAGAAAGAAGAAATAAATAAAACCCTAGATGTATGAATTTCAAGACATACAAAGGTGCATCTAGTCCCTAGAGCAGTCGGTGGGTATGTTGGAGGAAATGGGTTTATATAAATTCTATAATGTATTCCATCTAACAAATTTGACCTCAAAATAATGTCCTCAACCATTTATCTTAAAAATTCCAAGCCACTACCTTCTTCTAATGGATGTGTCGATCCTCTGGTGTTTTCTTATCTATTTATACCTCTTCACAAACTCATAAAAAAACCCATAATAGGGTGCTTTATTCACAACACAAAAATTGTTTTCCTTACACTAGTTTAAGATTTTAGGAAGATCCTAATCTATAATCCTATTATTTCCTAAACACACTAACTTACACACAAATATGTTGTGATTCAATAATCCCTAAGTAAGTCCTCCATATAATGTTTAGCATGTAATTTTTTTTCCCTTTGATGAATGTAAATAAATAATTACCTTTTTATTTTTTGTTGGTATTGGTAATAGAGAATTCCTCACATACACTTCTAGGGGGATCAAAATAAATAAAAAATGTGGATTTTAGGTTTAGAATTATCAGTGATTTATTCTAATGCAAATTTTTATCCTACAATTGTAGTGGGTAAATGTTATACCTTGTATGCATCTAAAGGAATATTTTCATATCTCTGCTTAAAATCATAATATGGATTTACTGTTTATTAAATGATTCAAAATTATAAGTGTTTTCATATCTTCAGATCCTATAGTTTATGGAAGTGACTAATTAGGTGACTACATGCACCTGTGGTAGTCACATATTACTGTAGACACCAAAATTTGGTATCGCTACCCTTTTCGCCCCACGTCCACATCTTATCACCATGGTCATCTATTCAAATTCATACTTTATTAATACTTCCATCTTCCCCACATATTATCCCATCCATCCCAAATTATTATTAATCTTCAGTGGTTTAACAAGATTTATTATATTTTTCTTGCCAAAGGGTTAGCCTTAGCTAGTTAATAGGATAATTAATAAAGGTAATAAAATTAACTTATAAATTTTAATTGATTTATTTGGGTTAGCCTTAGCTAGTTAATAGGATAATTAATAAAGGTAATAAAATTAACTTATAAATTTTAATTGATTTATTTTGGCATATGTCTAATTTTTCCATGTCTAAATGGACCCATGCCCCTTTCCACCAAAATATAATTTATGTGAATATCAATTTAATTTTATTCATCCAAACTTTTAAAGGGAGAGGGAGAAGCCCACTTGCACAATCACAAAGGAAAGTCAAATCTAAAATACCACTTGGCAAGTGGTATAACCTATGTTCATTCCGAGCCTTTGGATCAAAGGAATCTCCACCCTTGATCATAGGTTTAGTGTTACAACCCTTATATCCTTTTAAATTTTGTTATCTCTTTCATTTTACCCCTTAAACAAGACAAACAGGGTTTACAGCGCCGCAGGCCTATGTTAAGGTCTAAGAAAAATGTTAAGAGTCATGCTTCATGTCTACCATCGATATGCGTATAGGCTAAGTCCTAGGGTTTTGGGTGAGGGGTCACAACTATTCCATGGCTCCTCCATTATTTTTTAAATTTATTTATACAAATCTTCGACCTTATGTGTGTGTATGTATGTATGTATGTATGTATGTGTATATATACATACATTAACACTTATTCACTACAAAAGTGTTAACATAATAAAACCAGATTTAATATATATCAAATCAATTATATATATATATATATATATATATATATATATATATATATATATATTGAATTTAATTATTTACCTATAAGGATATATGAAATATTTCTATCTCATATACATTGAATTAAAGAGTTCAAAAATTTTTTAGTAATCCAAAGCGAGGAGAAGAGGAGAAGTTTGGATGAACCAAAATCCATCTCTTTTTATTTTATAAAGAAGAAGAATAATATGATAAGATAAATAATAAAGATTAATAAACACAAGATCTACTTCATTTTAAACCATTGCAAATAAACATTGAATCAATTTTCCTTTCTTTCAACTTAAAACAACCAATAACTAAAAGAATACTTTACAAGATTTTACAAGTTTAGAAATGACATTTTCACCATTCCAATTTCAAAATTATACTATAATTGGTGATGAGGGTCGTAAATCCTCTTCATTAATATTTTCAATCCAAGGCTAGTGTACGAAGGATGTATGCATTAAGAGAAGAAGATCTTGGAAAGCAGCTCCTTTAAACACAATCCAAACTTGCATAAAATAAATCACACATGCAGAAATTTATAGGCACACTTGTATAAATAAAGCTTGCATGAAGGTAATCACACTTGCAGGAACAAAAAAACACTTTCATAAATTGAAATTGTTGAATTTGGAATAAACATAATTAAACGAAACACCCACAGGTTCACAACAAATTTAATTTTCACAATGCAAAGAGAAAAACAATACAACATAATGAATTACAGAAAAATGAATAAACATAAACATAAATACATAGATCCATATTCCTTGAAATGAGTGGCCAGATCATTCCTTGTAAGAGGATTTAAATCATACTTCTAAGATCTTAAAACTACAAAATATTTGAGAGGAAAGAACAAATCTTTATTTCTTGGGAGAAAAATTACATCTCTTAGTGTGGAAGGTTGCATTTATAATTCATGCATCTAATCAACTCATTATTTTAGGAAATACAATTTGATCTTATCTTTATTCTAATCCTAACAACTAATATCTCCATCTCCAAAAAATAAGGAGAGAGATATATCATTGGACTCAAAGTCTTATCTCGTTGTTTTAGGAAGATTTTCTCCCAAATCTTCCCCTTTCTTTTTGGTAACAAGAATCACAATGATTTTATTTTCCTATATTATTGGAAGGAATTTTTTCCTCAAAATATTATTTTGACCAAATACCTTTCCCAGATTTTCCTTTTGACTTTTTTGTTTTTTATTATGGAACTTTTGACACTTGTCTGACACACTTTTTCCTTATATTGCAGCTCACTAAAATTTATATTTCTCTTCATTGGTAACACCTATAGAAAATTTGAATGAGGTTTTTGTTAAACACGTTGGTATGAATAAACACCTCTTTCAAATTTTCCATTTGACTTTTCTGTTTCTATTTATGGAACTTTTAGTGCTCGTCTGATACACTTTTTCCTTGGACTGCTGCTCACTAAAAGTTATATTTCTCTTCATTGGTAAAACCTGTAGAAAATATGAATGATGTTTTTGTTAAAAAAAATTCTATATACAAAAATATCTCTCATATTTCCCATTGGATTCTCTGATTATTCAAAATTCCTCAAAAATTGTCATTCCATTGATGCAGGATCCGGAGTTGACTCCAATGGTTCCGGAGCTAACGTTACTATATTGATGCAGGTTTCAGAGATAAATCTAATTGTTTCAAAGCTAACATTATAGGCTTCAGAGCTAACTCTAATGGTTCCGAAGCTAACGTTGCAGGTTTCAGAGCTAACGTCAATGGTTCTGAAGCTAATTAAAACAAATATAACTTTTGCATGCGATCTCGGATCGAGATGATTCTTTTTTTGAACTTGCATAATTTTTTGAGAGGAATATAGATATGAATCATATTTGAGTTTAGATGTATTGTTCATGATCAATTCCATTTTTCCCAAAACTAGAATTATCTTTTATTTATGGTCTACATACACAAGACTTTACATCTTTTCCCAAATAATCAATAGGATTAGTCAAAAAATAGATAACAAAAGATTTCTAAATAATGAACAAGATATATATCTTATATTTTATCTCAAGAAAACTATAAGTTCCAAGATTACATTTAAATCCACTTTCAAAGGTAACTTGGAAGAAAAAAATAATGGTAATTTATGGCCAATTTATGGCCTCATTATTGCCCCACACCTAATTTGATGCATGTCCTCATGAATTATATTATTATCTCATTTTATTAGTCTTTTCAGCATTGAGCTTATGCATATATGAATTCCATCTATAGTTCAAGGATAGACTCTTGTATGGAACTCCTGTTGTTTTTAATTATTTTCTTTTACAATAGGTTCTTGTGTGAGTCTTCTTATGTTGTTTTTTATTTTCTTTCTTGTACAACAAATTCTTGTGTGGATCTCCTTATGCTTTATTTTATTTTATTTTTTGTACAATAGGTTCTTGTGTGAATCTCCTTCTATTGTTTTTTATTTTCTTTCTGTTACAATAGGTTCTTGTGTGGATCTTCTTCTGTTGTTTTTTATTTTATTCCTTGTACAACAGGTTCTTGTGTGGATCTCCTTCTACTATTTTTTATTTTCTTTCTTATACAGCAGGTTCTTGTGTGGATTTCCTTCTACTATTTTTGACTTTCTTTCTTATACAACAAGTTCTTGTGTGGATTTCCTTCTACTATTTTTAATTTTCTTTCTTTTCAATAGGTTCTTGTGTGAATATCCTTCTGTTGTTTTTTATTTTCTTTCTTTTTCAATAAGTTCTTGTGTGAATCCCCTTCTACTGTTTTTTATTTCCTTTCTTGTACACCAGGATCTTGTGTGGATTTCCTTCTGCTATTTTTGATTTTCTTTCTTTTTCAACATGTTCTTGTGTGGATCTCCTTCTACTATTTTTTATTTCCTTTCTTGTACAACAAGTTCTTGTATGGATTTCTTTCTGTTATTTTTGAATTTATTTCTTTTTTAACAGGTTCTTGTGTGGATCTCCTTCTGTTGCCGTTGCACCTCATATTTAAAATAAAAAATACATACCGCATGCTTCTCCTTCTCTTCCACACCTAAGATCATGAATGTCCTCATGAATGTTATTTATTCATGGTTGCTCATAAATTAGACTCCAAAAATTTGATTGTAAAGAGGTGCACATATTTTTCATATTTGTAAGTAGGGGAGATATGAATTTTATTTTACCTTATTTGGAGATATGGAAAGTGGATCTAGCTGTAGTAAAAAAACTTACAAAAAAGCTTAAAAATAAAATAGTATTTAAAATAACTTGATCATACCTCTAATTGTCCTTGTTGTCTTATTGTTAACATGGTCAAATAATACCGAGAAGGAAACCACCAAGTAACAGTTGATTGCCTTTGAAGAAGAGTTGCCACCATTTTTCCTTTGATTGGCTAGTAAGTTGGTTTTCCAATCAAAGTTTTTTTTTTTGCCTTTGATTGGCCAGTAAATTGGTTTTCCAATCAATTTTTTTTTTTTTTTTTTTTTGCCTTTTATTGGACAACAAGATGGTTTTCCAATCAATTTATTTTTATTTTTTATTTTTCCTTTGATTGACCAACAATCTAATTTTCCAATCAAAGTTTTTATTATTATTATTATTTGCTGAAATGATAGCATGAGAAGGATTAAAGAAAAATTTGATCCATCATCAGACTATATTCATCAAAGTGCATCCTATGTAAAATTAGAAGTTATGTCTAAGATCTCATAAAAACATCTTTCCATACTTGGTAACTCTAAGAAGATTTCTAAAAATTGTGTAGACAATTTCTAGGTCTTCAAAGCACAACTTGAATTGTGAATTATCAGAATCACCATAGTAATCTTCAAAGCCCAAACTAGTGATCTCAGAAGATGGATTGTGTTATGTATTTATGGGTCCCTCCAAACTACTCCTTGGTTGATACTATTGGTACTCACAAATCTACATGCTGATACCAAGAACAACTCTAGAAATTTCTGTGAATGTTAGCACAAAAAGAAGTGTTTACCTTGATATTCATAATAATTGTTTTTAATGTTAAACAAGCATATACAAAAACCAATATATTGAAAGACATGAAAACAAATTTTTCTAATGGATATGGTTCAGGGATTGAATTTTATTATGGGATGCAAAATTAATTTAGATGAGTGGATTTATTATGAGTGGGTTTTTTATTTTGGCTCTAATGAAATCCCTGGATATGGATGGAGTTAATTAGAAATGCTACCACTTCATTATTACAAACTGGATAAGCCAGTTTTTGACTAAGGTTATATGCAATAAGATCACTAAGTTGTTATTTGATACAAGGGGGAATGGTGGTGGTTATCAATAATGGCATATGATATTTCATCAGCTGGATCTATTTATAGATTTAATATCATATTATACCATTTTCGGATCTGAATTCTTTATTCATACCATTATACCTTCTTGATCAAACATCGCAGTAATTTTCTTATACACAGAGTTAATTTATGGGGAGGTAAATATTTACAATCCAACATTCATAATTGCATAAATAAAATTTTAATCTACATTTCATGAAAGATAATTAATATATTTGTTGAATGTAAAAGTCTAAAGAAACTACTACCAAATACTTCATGTCACAAAATTTTCTAAGAGTTATTCTACTATCACTAGAATATTCTTTCAAAAAACTCTTAATCTCCTAATAACACCGTGTCCCTGGAAACACCGCCAAAATAATGAGGGTCATAAATCCTCTTCATTAATAATGTCAATCTAGGGCTGGTGTCCAAAGGTTATATGCATTAAGAGAAAAAGATCTTGGAAAGTAGCTCCTTTAAACACAATCCAAAATTGCATAAAATAAATCACACACGCATAAATTTAAAGGCATGCTCGCATAAATATAAACACACTTGCATACATAAATATTGCATGAAATAAATCACACTTTCATGAAGGAAATCACACTTCTAGGAACAAAAACACACTTGCATAAATTAAAATTGTTGAATTGAGAATAAACATAACTAAACGAAAGACCTGCAGGTTCACAACAGACTGAATTTTCACAATACAAAGAGAAAAACAATACAATAGAATGAATTACAGAAAAATGAATAAACATAAACATAAATAAATAGATTCATCTTCCTTGAAATGAGTGGTCAGGTCATTCCTTAGAAGAGGATTTAAATCATACTTCCAAGATCTTAAAACTACAAAATATTTGAGAGGAAAGAACAAATCTTTATTATCTCTTAGTGTGGAAGGCTGCATTTATAATTCATGCATCCAACCAACTCCTTAATTTAGGAAATACAATTTAATCTTATATTTATTCGAATCCTAACAACTAAGATCTCCATCTCCACAAAATATGGAGAGAGATATATTATTGGAGTCAAATTCTTATCTCGTTGTTTTAGGAAGATTTGCTCCCAAATCTTCTCTTTGCTTTTTGGTAACAAGAATCACAATGTAGACAGGCTGCATGCGTGGGACAGGCTGCTACAGTGTGGAAGATGCGGGAAATTCCATTCAAAACTGTTCACGAGTCAAACAAGGTAGATAGTGAATCTTCCGAATGGGAGACTGGGTCAGAAACAGATTTAATTACGGCAGATTTGGAGACTGCCACGCGGGAAGTGAACCGACATAGTAAATCTATGAAAGCTCATAAACAAAGACCTTTAAATGCAGATTTGAACCGTTGCAGAAGGAAGATGGACAGTAAAAGTGAGGCGAGGGTTTCAAATTCTGTTTTAAATGGTAATTTAGAGGAGGTTCTCGACGTGGATGACGAAAACATGGTGGGCTGGAGCACTGTTTGTAGAAAATCTTTCCGTGGTTTTCGTGGAGGGGGTGCGCGCCGGGGCACTTAGGCTGGTTGTAATTGTTCCCATCGGCGCTGTTCTTTTGTTGTTCTCTTGCTGGGCTTTGCGGGTTTTAGTGCTGTCTTTAGTAGGTTCTATTCCTGCTTGCGCCCTTGTTGTTTTTGACCTTTTGATCTTTTGCTCGCTTGGGCACATCTGGCTTCTGAGTCATCTTTGTACAAGGGTATAGTCCCTTTCAAAAAACTATTTGCCAATAATAAAAAAAAAACAAGAATCACAATGATTTTATTTTTCTACATTATTGGAAGGAGGTTTTTCTTCAAAATATTATTTTGACCAAATATCTTTCATATTTCCCATTGGATTATCTGATTATTCACAATTCCTTAAAAATTGTCATTCTGTTGATGTAGGTTCTTGAGCTAACGTTACTCTATTGATGTAGGTTCTAGAGCTAACTCTAATGGTTCCAGAGCTAACATTACTCTGTTGATGCAGGTTCCGAAGCTAAATAAAATGGTTCCAGAGCTAACGTTTTAGGTTCTGGAGCTAACGTTGTAGGTTCCGGAGCTAACGTTGCATGTACCAAATCTAATTCAAGTGGTTCTGGAGCTAACTCCAATGGTTCCAGAGCTAACTAAAACAACTATAGCTTTTACATGTGATCTTGGATTGAGACGATTCTTTTTTGAAATTGCATAATTTTTTGAGAGGAATCTAGATATGAAATCATATTTGAGTTTAGATGTATTGTTCATGATCAATTCCATTTTTCCCAAAACTAGCATTATCTTTCCTTTATGGCCTACATACACAAGACTTTGCATCTTTTCCCAAATAATCAATAGGATTAGTAAAAAAATAGATAACAAAATATTTCTAAATAATGAACAAGATATATATCTTATATTCTATCTTAAGCAAACTATAAGTTTCAATATTACATTTAAATCCACTTTCAAAGGTAACTTGGAAGGACAAAATAATGGTAATTTATGGCCAATTTATGGCCCCATCAATTGGATTAGATTTTTATAAGCTCAAGCCATTCAAACTAAATCAAATATCATTTGAGAAAACCATGGTGAATTAAAGCTTCTTTTAGAAAGGACTTAAAATTTTCTTCTTCCCAATACAATATTTACAACTGTAATAGTAATAAAATTTGAAGAATTTCTACTTACAAAATTAAACTATTTTCTCCTTTCTAAAGGTAAGAGTTACAACTTATAACATAATAGTTTCCAACACAATATTTACAATAAAAATATATTCCTTTATTTACATTAAATAGAAAAAATAAACAATTGTTAAAATTCAAGAGTAAAATCCTCCCATAAAGTGGGAACAACATGGCCAAAATTTTATTGAAATAACCATTATTCCATAAGAAAACAAGCTCCCAAAAACTCCATATCTAAGCTCCAACTCCAACTATAATAACTTTGAACCATAAGAAGATAGCTTGGCTGACCTCTAACCTCCCAACTAAATGCCATCATTACAATCCACTTCCAGAAAGGGATAGCATGATAGCCTCCCTCTAATTCCATGGGAGAGAGGACAAGCAAACCTCCAAGTGAGCACAATGGATAAGGGGAAATAAACCAAAACCAAAAATATCCAAGAAACTAAAAGAGTTTGGAAAACAACACAAAACTAACAAGAATCTCCATGCTTCTATCCATGAGGGGAAGAGATGGGAAAAATCCCATTTTAATTAGAATCAAGAAAGTGTCCAAAAGTGTCCACAAGTCTACCAAAATTCCATAAATCTTCCAAATCTTCATATACATTATATCTCCTTTCCTCCTCCTAGCCAAGGTTTCCTTAGCAAGGATAGGATATGTTTCTCAAACCATACAAGACCGATATCCTACTTTAAACCAAATGAAGGGAATGAAAAGGATCCCAAAAAGGATTTCCTATCAAACCTTGTGTGAAATTAAGAGGGGATTCTTCCTTCTTCCCTTTATCACTCCAAAATCCACTCCCAAAAGGTGTGGATAGAGAAAAACAAATAGGAAAAAAATAACCAAAACATTCAAGTACCAAATATTTTACACAATGCAAAAAATATTCCTTTCCAAATCAATAAAAAAATTCAAAGTGTGTGATGCCTGCCTCAAAAGAGCAAGATGAATCCAAGAACATGTCTTCCAAATCACAATCTAAGCTCTCCACAATCCAAAAGAACCTTTTCTTAAAAATAGCTCCAAATCATAAATAACCAAAAGAACCTCGCAACCTTCCAAATTAGAGAATAATATAGGAGAAGAGTCTTCATACCAGCACCTAATAGGATTATGACATGTGTCACCCCTCCACCTAGGAATCCATGTCACCCAAGTACCCTAAACTTGCACTTACAAAACAATAAATGGAAAAATAAATTCAAATACAATCAAGTCCAATATCCAAATGGAGAACCATACACTCCAAATCCAAAAATCATAAATAATAGTGTTTGAAAAAGAGGTCAAAGGGGAAATATAGGATTTATGATCCTTGAAAATATCTCACCCACCCATAGGTATGGTACTTGGGGTTTTTTTTCAAGGAAAATATAGCCCCTAACTTTCCTTACACTACTCCAAAAAGTCAATTCTTCCCCGAATTCGAGTTTTCGGCAAAAGGTGACCTTTAAGAGGGATGATGGATCCACCTAATTTATGATTACGTGATCCAAAACATAATTAAACAACAATAAGATACTCTAAGTCATCACATGCAAGAGAGAATAAATTAGTTAGCTAAATTAAATCAAATAATTCAAATCAATCACACACTAACTATTTCAATTAGCTACACAAACATCCATACATCAAATGCCATAATTAGAAATTATGATAATCATCCATGACATATCCAATACAAAATCTATGTAAATCTCAAATCCATAATATCTATAACATCACATCCAAAACATGTAACAACGATAATAATAGTAAATTGGCATCATGTGCCACATACAAGATCCTACCAAGACAAGATGGCATATAAAATCTAATATGATAACAAAATCATATAAATTTCTAAATACTAACCATAGTAGTAATGTTTCCAATGTCTCAATTTGAATAATACAATGAGTCAGCATAGTCAAAATAGATCAAGAATCTTTAGGTACTACACATTGTTATATACAATGACCATTTGGTAGGAAGATTTTTCTGATGAGGTGAGATTGGAATGCAAGAATGATATGGATATATATGTTCTTATTTATAAGATCTATCAAGATTATAGTGCCTTATAATTTTTTTAGTGAAAATATAATACTTTATGGTATAAAGATATGTTGTACATGTGTAATAATTATGGCCTCAAACACAAGATACTTACAAATATGCATGCATCTCCACTAAGGGGAAATTCTAGATTCTTGAAAACTTATCATAGAATCAAGAATATGTGTTTTGGGAGGGTGTTAATGAATATATCCATAAATGTTTAGCTCAATGCATGGTCTGCCAAAAAAAATGTTGAAACAATTAAGACCTCAAAGTCTTTAATAACCCTTATTGATTACTAGTCAATGGTGAGAGGAGGTTTCCATGGAATTTTTCACATGTTTTCCTAGACTAAAAGATAAAAAATATATCATGGTAGTTTTGGACATGCTCATAAAATATAGCCATTTTTGTATGTCAAAATCATTTATATCCAATAGAGTAGTTTTTATTTTTTTGGATTTAATTTAAAAGCTACAAAGGTTCCCCCTGATTCTTGTAAGTGATCAGGATTCCATCTTCACTAGTAATTTTTGGATAAAGTTATTTGCATATTTTGGTACTTATTTGGCTCATATCTCATCACATCATCAACAATATACTATAAAAGTATAGGTGGTCGACAAATTCCTAGAATTGTATCTCTATTGTTTTGCATTAGATAAACAAGAATGATGGGTTCATTGAATGCCCCTCACATAAGGGTGGTATAACACTTCCTTCTACACATCTTCCAAAATGTCTCCATTTTTGGCTCTTTATTTTTATCAAACATTATTCATAACTTCTTCCTTGAGGGTGCATCCCAAGGTTCATGTTTTTTAAGAACATATTCAACATTAACAAGAGGTATTAGCTAGACTAAGAGAGAATTTGACAATGACACATAATATAAGAAAGTAGAAAGTGGCTTGACATCACAATAAGAGGATTTCATAAATAGGTTATTAGGTATTTGTGTAGTTACAACCATAAAATTATGTATTCAAAGCAATATAAAAAGGATAATTAATTATCTCCTAAGTATTATGTACCTCATAAGATCCAACAAAAAATTGAAATCGTTTCATGCAAGTTAGAGCTACCCTACTCCACCAGAATACATCCAATATTTCATGTATATTTCTTGAAGAAGGTAATTGCATATAACATTTTTGTAAATATTTAGTTTCAAAAATTAGATGAAGAGGTATAATTCATCTTGAAACCAAGGATATCGAAAATTAAATTAAGGAGTATTTGATGAAGTGGAAAAATATGAGCCATGAAGATGCAATATGGGATGATGAACCTTTCTTGTAGCAACATAGAGAGTTGTTAAACAGTAAGAGGAAAATTATTTTGAGGAGGAGGGTAATGTTATGCCCTTAACATATAGAATTTTTAGGGATATGTGTGGCTAGCTTGTGGCCTACATAACATTTTCTATTATCTTATCACTTTTTTTGTGTTGTTGGTACGTTGGTCTGTGGAATAAGTGTGGCTTAAGTAGAGTATATATAGGAGGTAGTGGTTATTTTATTTTATTAAATGGTAAAAAATAGGGTTTTATAGAGGAACTATCCCTTATAAAAAATAAATAAATAACATTAAGGAACAAAATAGAAATAAGGCTACATAGAGACAAAGAAATAAAACATCCTTCTAAGGAAAATACCAACAATGATCAATTATCAGTAATCAAAAGTTCTAAATAAATTCCAAGGACATCTACTAGTTAGAAAAGAAATAAAAAATATAATTCATTGAGATTCCAAGTCATTGAGAATTATGGCAAACTTCTAGATTTCCTTTAGGGAATTCATTTGGTTTCCCTAAGCCATTATCCCACTTGTATCCTGAACTGTAATCTTTGCCTTCTTTTATTGTCCTTTACCAATTAATTTACCAGTATCCTCCATTTCCTTTATTTTCTCAAGACATTCCTACATAACAATAGAATTATTTCCAATTTTTAATTGGAGACCTGTTGTAAGGCACCATTTTCTCAATATTATCCTTCACTACAATTTTCTCTCCCTTCATATTTTAAATATTATTTTTTAACTTCACTGAGACTTACTTTAAGTTGATACAAATACACATATATTTACCTTTATACCTCTTTCTAGCCATCACCCTTTCTATCCCTCTCTTCCTCCAAGTGTGTACTAAGTGCTTTCAACTCCTTTTAAGAATGTTGTTTTCAAATACTATATTCTTCACAACATTGTTTTGAACTTCCAAGGCCTTTGCAATCCTATGCATTTTGTCTTATTTAACATCACAAAATTTCCTTTTTCTTTTACCTCCTAAATATGGTGAATAGGAGTAGTAGTAGATAATTCATGATTAGGGTAAGTGAGTAGTATTTTTTTGTCTTCCTCGCTTTCTATTTCTTCAAAAGCCATAAATTTCTTACCTTTCACCATGTTGGTATTGGCCTTCCTAGTTGTTTATCTTAGAGTATACCTAAAGGATAAAGGTGTGATATTATAATATCCATGGAAAATGGTTTAAGATCATGTATTTACCCCAACCACATGATTATTCAAATAATGGGGACCCTTACCCTTTTTCAAAAAAAAAAAATGTCTATAGTTTCAGGGGTCATTTGTAGAAGGGAAAATTAGGCTTCCACCTAAATCAGTTATATAACAACGCGATGGCTAAGAAAATTCCATTTTATCTTTAGATACTTCCACTATCAATACCCTAATCATAATGTTTTAGCTCCTCAATGATTTATCAAACTCAATTGAAAGGGCCATGTCATACCCTTTAATTCTCTCAATGAATTTACTAAGACCCCGCCTTTTAATGATTTTCCACATAGTTTTGTTTCTTTTAAAGTTCTATAAGGAGGATGGTTCCATTGTAAACCTATATTTTCCATTTTTTATTTCACAATAATCAAACTGGTTGGAGAAAAACATCTCACTCAAAACCTTTGTGATTTGATTGTTTTCACTCCTATTTTGGAATTTTATTTTAACACACTTTAGATCTTGTCAGATTCCTTTCACTTTGATAACAAAGACAAAATTTTAATGATAGGAAACTCAAAATATGATAACCAAAGGTTTCTCACATTATACCTTAGACCTCACCCTAGTTATTCTACTATCAATTTATTACCTCCTCAAGGTTTAAAATGGTAATAATTCACTTAGGAAAATATTATATCAATCTCCACTTGATTACCTCTTCATAATCAACGTCCATGTTAGCTAATCAAACCACACACTTATTTCCCTCCCTATACACATGGAAAATGGAGATCATATGGAAGGATTTCATTTTGTTCCAAGATTTTTCCATAATATTTTTCACCATACAACAAGGATTAGTTATTTTTTTGAGTTTATTAATAATATTTAGGGGTTCTCCCTCCATAGATAAATATATTATATTGATCACTTTTGATAACTTAAGACCCCATAATACAACATAAACTTCAACACAAAAAGCAACATTTTTGTATATTTTATCAACATATGGAAAACAAAAAGAACCAAAAAAATCTTTACTATATAAATATAGTGATAATTTATGATTTTATGTAGTCACACTCATTCTCATGTGTTAATGTAGGTAAAATACTTCAGAAAGTACCTAAGCTATGGGCCCACAAGTATATGTGTGATATTTTTAACTATAATTATCAAATATGGTGAATAGAATCTGAGAAACATTGTGCAGGTCACTCATTTAACATAAATAAAAATATGAATGAGTCATTGTGACTATTTTAATGCATAAGTTGACTCAATAATTGTAATAATTTTGGCGTATATATTTTTTAATGAGTCATCTAGGTTATCCTCATTTATACTTGTTAACCTTTTACATGTGGTATTTTTTTATAAAATATTTTATGGGGTTGTAGTAAATGGTCCAATTATATGTTCATTCACAGTAATATAGAAACTATAATTTGAAATGAAGAATATAAATACATATATTAAATATATTTATTTTAAAAATGTTTATTTATATTGATATGATGCACCTCTCTTCGATTTATTATATAATTTTAGTTATTAAAGGGTTATATATCGGCTAATGATTATATTATCTTTTCAACAAAAATAATATTAATTAGAGATAAACAGTATCTATCTTGCTACACAATTGCTTCAAATGTAAAAATATTTTTTAGGTAAAATTAGTCTCCAAACAAACATGTATGCCTAAAGGAATCATGTAATTTTTCAATTGCCTTCTCTAAGAAAGATAAAAATGGTTTATGATGGTCAAAAGGATGCCAAATTTAAGGTTGACTATTTTTTATTGACATCTCACACTATTACACCCATTTATCTCACCCCTTTTATGTCATTGTAGTTACACCTCTCGACATAATGTATGAAGGTTTCCAATTGAGATGGTGAAAAAAATAGAGTTCTTTAAAGATAGAAATATTTGGAAAATATAAAAATAAATAAGTTAGAGAACATAAAGATGATGAAATGACGGGGAAATTGTTGTTTGAAATAAACGGATAGAATGTGAAGATTTGGGGGGGTATAAAAATTACATAAGAAAAGATAAATACCCGCAAGATTTATCCTTCGTCATTGTTTTTTTAATATAGTTAATAATTATGAGATGTTCCTATGGATTTCTTAAGATAGATACATACTAACACATAACATATTATATGTGTCATCGAATGTCATCAAATACTAAACAATGTCCCATCCCTTTCCACATAGACTCTAGGACCAACTCTCTCCACATAGAAATCATTGTCAACGTACATATGAGTTATCACCGACAAACATCCGCATATTGTCAGTGATTCTTTTCTTTATATGGCATTCCCCACCACCTTCTTCCTCCCCCTTGTGAGTTGTCATTTTTCACCATGTTCATTTTCTTTAGATATATTCCTTTGAATTATGCAACATAGAAGTCTAAGAAGCATTGTAACATTATTCATTGTCTTCCTATATACACGAGCATCCATTACATAGAATGATTACATGTATCATGCATGTTTTCATGATTGTAAGTGGTGGAACACAATAACTTATTAAATTTACTAGGATCGAGTTGGTTATTTATGTTACACATTTAGAAAAAGGGCATATCCACCCATTAACATTAAGCTTAAGTGAGGAAGTGACATGTTGAAAAGTATCCATTTATCAGAGAGGTGGAGGAATAATGGTTAAGCAATGAAGAGATGTAGAGGAGAAGGAAGAAATAAATAAAACCCTAGACGTATGAATTTTAAGACATACAAAGGTGCATCTAGTCCCTAGAGTGGTCGGTGGGTATGTGGGAGGAAATGGGTTTATATAAATTCTATAATTTATTCCACCCAACAACTTTGACCTCAAAATATTATGCCTTCGACCATTTATCGTAGAAATTCCAAGCCACCACCTCATTTTAATGGATTTGTCGATCCTCTAGTGTTTTCTTATTTATTTATACCTCTTCACAAACTCATAAAAACCCCATAATAGGGTTCCTTATTCACAACAAAAAAAAAATGTTTCCTTTACACTAGTGTAATATTTCAGGAAGAGTCTAATCTATAATCCTATTATTTCCTAAACACACTACCTTACACAAAAATATGTTGTGATTCAATAATCCCTAAGGAAGTCCTCCATATAATATCTATCATGTAGTTGTTTGTACTTCCCTTTGATGAATGTAAACAACTTGCAGTTGTATGTTATTCCCTTTGATAAATAAACAAATAATTACCTTTTTATTTTAGTTGGTATTGGTAATAGAGAATTCCTCACATACACTTCTAGGGGGATCAAAATAAATCAAAAATGTGGATTTTAGGTTTATAATTATGAGTGATTTATTATAATACAATTTTTTATCCTACAATTGTAGTGGGTTAATGTTATACCTTGTATGCATCTGAAGTAATATTTTCATATCCCTACTTAAAATCATAATATGGATGTACTTGTTATTAAATGATTCACATTTATAAGTGTTGTGATATGTTAAGATCCTATAGTTTATGGAAGTGACTAATTAGGTGACTACATGCACCTATGGTAGTCACATATTACTATAGACACCAAAATTCGGTATCGCTACCCTGTTCACCCCACGTCCACATCTTATCAACATGGTCATCTATTCAAATTCATATTTTATTAATATTCTCATATTCCCCATATAGTATCTCATCCATCCCAAATTATTATTAATCATCATTAATTATTCCCTAATCCTCATCTCGTTATTTTAATTTCCCTAAATCATTTTAATCACTCCTAATCATCATTAATTAATCTTAATCTCCACCTAATCCACTTATTATCCCTAAGTCTCTGATCTCTCATTTCTCCTCCCTAGGCCATTATTTAATGAATTTACCCATCTAAGCCCTGTATTTACTCATCCTAACCCCACGTGCCCATTTCATCCCCCTATGTAAGCCTAGACTACCTAAGCCTCCTAAAAACCCTAGTCTTACTTCTAATGGGCTTGATGCTTCGAGTTAGGCATCCTCCCATTCCCCAAATGGATAGTTCCCCGTGGTTGGCAATGACCCCCACCTAGGTTGTCGTCGACCCTATAAGGCCATCCTTACCCCTCCTTCCAAAGGATAAAAAATTCATAATTTTTCATGTGACTTGTGATCTCATCTTTGCGCTTGAGCTTCTCTACATTTGTTTCAGTCTTCTTGGAGTCCCTTTGAGCTTACTTAAATCATTCATGAATACTTTAGGGAGATCATATTGTTATTATTAGCTACTGACATTTTACAGGTCTAGCTACCATCAGAGATCCAAATCCAACCTTCCCTTTTATACATCTTTGGTGCATGTTGCCATTCTATCCCATCTATCTTTGTTCAATCCTTAGTCATCCCAGGTCATCTTCGACCCTGTCTAATCACTGTCAACCTAGCCTATTTTACATCAGCTTCTCTATTATCTAGATCCACAAAATTCTACTACATTGTTTCTTCCTTCATCCATATTTCAGATCTATTAGTTTGTCTTTCTGTCATCCCAAATCCACTCCTAATCATCATTATAATTAATCGTAATCTCCACCTAATCAAATTCTTATCCCTAAGTCTTTGATATCTCATTTCTCTCCCTAGGCCATTATTTAATGAATTTACCCATCTAAGCCCTGTATTTACTCATCCTAACCCCATATGCCCATTTCATCCCCCTATGTAAGCCTAGACTACCTAAGCCTCCTAAAAACCCTAGTCTTACTTCTAATGGGCTTGATGCTTTGAGTTAGGCATCCTCCCATTCCCCAAATGGATAGTTCCCCGTGGTTGGCAATGACCCACCTAGGTTGTCGTCGACCCTATAAGGCCATCCTTACCCCTCCTTCCAAAGGATAAAAAATTCATAATTTTTCGTGTGACTTGTGATCTCATCTTTGCACTTGAGCTTCTCTACATTTGTTTCAGTCTTCTTGGAGTCCCTTTGAGCTTACTTAAATCATTCATGAATACTTGAGGGAGATCATATTGTTATTATCAGCTACTGACATTTTACAGGTCTAGCTACCATCAGAGATCCAAATCCAACCTTCCCTTTTATCCATCTTTGGTGCATGTTTCCATTCTATCCCATCTATCTTTGTTCAATCCTTAGTCATCCCAGGTCATCTTCGACCCTGTCTAATCACCGTCAACCTAGCCTATTTTACATCAGCTTCTCTATTATCTAGATCCACAAAATTCTACTACGTTGTTTCTTCCTTCATCCATATTTCAGATCTATTAGTTTGTCTTTCTGTCATCCCAAATCCACTCTGTCAATTCCCGGTCACTGCCAACTCAACCCAATTATCATTGACCTAGTCCATCTATCTGTCATATCTCTTTAGATCCAGATTTTCATACCTATGTTCCTTGTGTCCCATTTCTCTTCTATAGGTTACCAAAAATCATTACAAAGATTCATCACCTTCAGATATACATTCTGAGATCTTGGATCTGCATTCTCATTTGTTATTTCGATCCATCCACTTCCAGTCAATGTCAACTAGCCATCTGCATCATGGGTCACCATTGACCCAGTCAGTTTTTGTTTGATTTTCATCTATTTTAATTATATATTTACTTTCCTTACATTTATACATTTATAGTTTCTTTTTATCTCATATTTTGCATACTATTCAATTTTTTATCATTGATCGCATCTTCTTTTATTAATACGGAGGTTGACATCTACATAGGAAAGTTCATGCTTCTTGGAAATGAGTTTGTCGGGAAACCCCCTCATCTACTATCTAATCCATTTTCTTTCTAGTCATATTTTTTGTGCAGATCCATCAAGCTTGTAAAAAGGAGTCTAATTTGCACCCATCCATCATCATCTTATCCCAAGGTCCATAAACCCTTGCATGTTTTGAGTTGCTTTATTTTCTTTAGTATTTAGTTAACTAATCTGAACAGGAATGAGGAAATTTTATCCAACATTCTTATTTTCCCATTGGGACTACCCTTTTAGGTGAGTCTCTTAAATCTTTAATTTTCCATTTTACCATATTTATTCCATCTTATACTAACATTTATGGTATAGACTTTGATTTTGCTTATTCAAGTTGGGCTTTTTGGATTGCTTGGATATTATTTGTTGCTTTCTTTATTTTTGAATGTCAGATAAAAGGAAAAGTGTAAACCAGGTATTCCTTATTTTTTACTCCCCTTTTCTTTTATTTTTTGCATTGCATATTTTTGTCATGAAAATGTGGAACATGAAAATTTTCAATTTTCAAGCACGACAATGATACCCCTCTGTCAGAATTTTCAAATTTTACCTTTCCAAGACACCCCCGGGTCTACCCAGTCCTCAATACTGGCCTTACCCAGTTAGTCCAATGACCCCCCAATGGATGTTAACTCAGTCACCCTAAGTGAATTAGGAAATTCAATTCAATCCCCATAGGTGATTTTAGGATTTCTTGAAGAACGCCAATTTTGGGTAGTGTTGGGAAGGGCTACCATTGGCCTTTCCAGGACTGGTGCAATCCCCTTGGAGTGGAAAAAAAGAGATAAAAATCCAACATGGAGATGATTCAAAGGTCTATTAACATCAAGGAAATGATATTGGAAGATTCAAGAAATATTTGGAGGTTTTTAGGGCAGATTCATCAGAAATAGGTTTCTCAGGCCTAGGCAGTGCACTAGGGCTAAAAAAGCTATTGAGTTTCGGGAAGTGATTCTGGGAGCTCTGGAAGGATTTCGGAGCTAAAAAATACATCATTCAGTAAAGGTAATTTAGATATATACAATATAGTGAAATCGAATACTCTTCACACACTTCTAGGTACAATAAGTCTATATCCTGTTTTTCTCATGCTTAGTCAGGGAGCCAGGAACAAAAATCCAATTTTCCAGGGCCTAAATGGAGAAATCAAGAGCTGAGACCCCAACCATCAAATTCAGAAGGACATTTTTTTAGTCATATTTCATATAAAATTTCACCTTGAAACTCCATCCGGGAGCTCAAGATATCGTCGTTACAAGTTGTCTTCAAGGTAAGATTTCGGAAGTTAGTCAATTTTTGAAGTGGACATGTGTCAACTCCAGGAGCCTTGGTGTATTTTTATGTCCCTTTCATCCACTTAAGAAAAGGTGATATAGGGGAAAATAAGATGTGCCAAACCTTTTTTATCCCCTCTGGTCACCCATGGAACCCTCTACATCGCCAGTTCATCCCCCTAGGAGTTTTTCGAAGCCTATCCTCACAATAGTCATTTAGATGACCGCGTCAAGTGTCGCAGCCTAACACAATGTGCAAAATGATGAACCTTTTATACATTGTAGAAATTAGGGACATGAAGGAAATGAAAATGCACCTAGCCCCGTGTGGCCCTCCAGGACATCAATGTGACTTTTTGCAGTGTAATATATCAGCATCCAAGAAGCTAGTTGGAGCCAAATGCATAACCATCGGATTCCCACCAAGTGTCAGCTCCAAGGAGGTGTGATTTGAAAACTACTTTCCCTTTCATCCATTTAGTATAAAGGGAAATATGGGATATTAAAAAATTTCTGACCCAGAAGTAGGTATGCCTCATGGTCCTACATACGTCTGATTTTCAACGCCCATGTGCTTCACACAAGCTTTTTAGCCTAAATGCTCAACTGGTGGATGATTAACAAGTGTCACAAGGAGGTGTGATGTGAAATTTGATGAAAATTTCATCCCTTTATCTAAAGGGAACATCAGGGACATAAAAAATCTCCCTCACTCCTTGGTATGTATTTTTTAAAATACTTTAAAGTCTGGCACTTAGCATTTTTTCCCTCCATTTCTTCTCCACGTAGCTCTCACACCCTGCCAGTAGCTCTATCTCGTTCTTGTCTCCAGACACTTCTTGCTACCATTGCTGCACCTGAAAAGCACCATAAAATCCACCATATTTTTGAAGTTATCAGATGATCCTAGAGGAACAAGTTGATCGAAGGAAGTGAATAACAGAAGAGAAAAATGAAGATCTTCCATCCTGAAAAACCCTCATTACCGCGTGAAACAAAGAAATCAACATATCTTACAAAATCAGGGCACGTATCAAAGAGACCATTTCTTGCTATGTTCGTCATTCTCAAAGGCCATAAAAACCTCAACCAACAGATATCTCCATTTTGTAGCAAGGATTGTTTGCAGTGAAGAAATCTTCTTTCTTGGCACCATGAAAACAAAAAACCAATTTCCCTATCAACCGACAATCAGTTTAAAGATGAAAATTCACCGGCGGAATGAGAAAGAAAAAAACATATCGAAAATATAATTTTCATGGTGATCTGGATGGAGAAAAAGGAAACCTTCAATTTTCAATCTCCATTAATGGTTGTCATATCCATAGCCACCGCCAGGTGAAAAATTTAAATTTTAAAATCTCATGAACCAGTGTTTGGGTAGGCCTGAAATTTTAGAGGGGTGATATTGGGAAAAAAATCCATGTTGTAAAAATTTTTTTCTACCATGATTCGACCACCAGAAGTCATACTTACTAAAAATAGTAGGCCTTCTATGTGGGAGACTACCATTTCGGGGTAAGCCACCATCTGAAGAAGCTACGAAGGAGGCGGTGAACATAGAGGAGGTATCATAGATGAAAATCATCGAAATGGCCATCTCGGTCCAGAATTGACACTTACTAAAAATAGTAAGTGGTCTCATCGAACACTTGATAAAAATAGAAAACTAGTCCAAAAGGTGAGAGGAACACATGGAGAAAGAAGGAATTCAAGTTGTCACATCCAGTCAAGGTTTGAAAGAGTTGAATTTTCACTGCTTACTAAAAATAGTATGTTGTCTCATAGGCACTTACTAAAAATAATATGTCATTCTAGAGGGTGAATTTTGCACAAAGAGAGCATTATGGAGAGTTGAACATTAAAATTGGCACCTATCGTTGGAGTTTCGGAGAAGAATATTTCACACTCACTAAAAATAGTAAGTTTCCCTTTCTAGAAATAGTGATGTGTTGAGGAACCATGAAGTACAAGTTTCTCAGGACATAATTCGGCACAATCTTTCACCTCCAAATATGAGATATAAGAAAAGTGATCTGTATCCTATATGGATTTCAATGATCTGAAGGCTCGCATGACATCCAAGGAAAAAGGGAAGATTGAGGATCAAGTATTCACAAGTGGGTTGCTCGCAGCTGTGGGACACCCTGTGTTTGTACAAAGCATCTGAGCTGAGTCGTGGCCTGCTCACACCACTATGAGTCCTGAAACATGAGATAATTCGAGCTGAAAATGATGCAGACAATGGTAGTCATTAATCCCAGAACCATCTCACTTGCTCTTACGGTATGATCTAGACATCACCCAGTATGGGTGTCATCACATTTTGAAAAGGTCATCGCACATGAGTGGGAAAGATACAGATACACACATGCAAGGGATTTGCACTAGGATCATGGATGAAGACAAGGATAAATCCCTCAAGTTAGATGCCAAAAGACACTTTCAATATGTACAAGTTTTGCATGATATGTTATTCAGATCGCGATCACTCATAAACTTAGCAGTGCTTGCCATGGGAGAAGACACAACCATTATCGGTGAGTTGATTAGGCTATTCAAGGAATATGTTAAGAAAGGGGTGGGTACAATCCATTATCTTTCAATAAGGATACCTTGGAGTTCCTCTTAGAGATTCAGGACTGTCATTGCACTCATTATAGAGAAGCATCCATCATGGTTTAGAAATTGCAAAGATATCAATGGTGTGTCTGATGGGTGGATAGAGACTCTAAGCTATGTGTACACATTCTTCACACTGACAGAGTGGAACTTGCATCGGCTCGTTTCAGCAAAGAATTTGGATAACCAGAGATCTTCTCTAGAAGTGTGAGATGGAGACCAGTCAGGGATTGAGATCAAGTCCGGTGGAGTAGCTCATTCTTTTGCATGATTCTTCCTCTTTCTTCTTCTTCTGCTTTTATTTCTCTCTCTCTGTCTCCTCTTTCTTCCCAATGTTCTATCTTCTTCAATGTTCTAATTTTATGTTGGGATTTGCACTTTTTGATATGTCTTTAAGTGACTTTAGAAACATGATGTAAAATTTAAGTCATCCTTGTTTTTATAAAAGGGAATTAATATATTAATAGGAATATGAACAACCTAAAGTCAAAATCATGGCATATGAAAAGTCACTAGGAAGTTGAAGATAATTTTTCCTCTTTTATAAATTGTAATGCAAGCTCCTCATTTGAGGGTATTCTCGGCTATTTTTGTGAATTTGTGAGAGAGAGATCCTTGTGAAAAATCAAAGAGATATAAAATTCTTCCATTCCCCCATTCTCAAATTTCCTCTATTCTCATACTATGTACAACCTTTGTTTAAGCATCAATACAAGAAGAAGGATTTTCTAGCCCTCTTTTGAATGAGGGATTTATTGGTACTTTGTGTTCATAAATTCTATTCGGTCTTGTTGCTATTTTTGGAAGTTATTTCTTCTTAATTCTAATGCATGTAATGAAAAATTCTAAGTAATGTATACAAGACTCTGATTTTATACTTGCAATGCATTAGTCCTCTTATCTAACATTCTCACTCCCTATCTTGCTCTCCTAGAAAATTCCTCTCTTGTAAGTATCCGTAAGATTTTACCGCAGGGTCAGTTGAGTTCCCATGTTAGATGCCCAGCCGCAAGGCTAACCTAGATAAAAATCACCTTACAAGTGCATGCATATACAGAAGATACACCATTTAATTAGAGGGACTTAGATTCCCAAAGAGTTGACAAGAAACTTGTAAATTTTTCCCCCGACAAATTTTCTCACCAACACATATCTTTCTTGTTGCCTTTATCAAACACCATATTTCGATTTGGATCTAAAATGAACCCTTCATTTCTTTCTTGAAAATCTAGTTTTAACTAGGGGGTTTAACTTGTTGCATACACTTCATCCCACAAAACCAAACACATAAACAACTTACACATCTAAACATCCCTTACCATTTGGAACTATTGGGATTTCATCACCCAATAGGAAATCCTCTGCGGTGTTCTAGCTGCATTATAAATTCTATACATATTCATTCATCAGGTACCTTTGGGTATATCGAGGAATCCACAGTCAAAACCACCTAAAAATGCCTTAGATCAGCCATTTTCCTAGGTTCCCTTTTGAGCCTTTTTTCTTTTCTTTTCTCACACTCTTTTGAATAATCGTGATCATAAACAATTTGTTGCTTGATTAGTGTGTTAATAAACTACATAAAAAATGTTTATCTACTTTATGCATGTTATCACTCCTCCTCAGACCAAGAATATACAACAATCCACCTCATTCAAGGATATCCTGTCTTCCAATGATCTTTCCCAACAAGCTTCTGAACTCAAGACCACACCTTTGATCTCCTAATCATTCATTTATATGGTATCGCTTAATGAATACCATGTCATGAAAAATGATCGACATATTGAAACCAATCCTTCTATATCTCATCATTGCATTTCCTCTAAACCCACCTCACCTCCATCTCCTGCTCCTTTTGAGGCTCTTGGACCTCCTATTATCCCTCATGGCTGTTAAGAGTTTCAAGAACTCCTTGACACTAATGATATCACTCTTTACGAATACCTATTTTTTAATTCCTCCACAATCCCTTCAATCCCCTCAATTTTTGGATCCCATTCTACCCAAATTGCCTCATATAGACACTATCTCCACCTCATCTGCTATTGTCACCAGTATGCCTATTCAATCATCTCAAGAATTGAACTTGCTTCCTCCTAAATCCAAACAATATAATGCAACATCACCCCTTATCTCTACATCATATGTCAATATAATCACCTCTCAACCTCAACTATTTGAATCAATATAGATACATCAACCTCTTCACTAAGGATCTTGTCTTTACATACTTCCTAATCAACCAATGCAATTATTCTAGGAACCTACCAATTATATTCCAACCAACCCCTTAGAAAATCAATAAAACATTCCCATTGCAAAACAACCGACTCAATCTTACCAATCTTACCATATCCCTATATCTCAACATTAAGATTTATCTCAACCAATCCAATCTCAACCTCTTAATTATATTCCCCCTTATCAACCACTTCCAACAACATCAACACATCCTCAAACATGTCAAACATATCAATAACCCAACATATCCACCTCATATGCATATCAAACTCATCCTGTAGCATATCAACCATCAAATGATCCCTTACAAGTGCTATTAAGTAGGTTGTCTAACCATGAAGTCGCTACTTTGGGGCCTAAAACCACATTCTCCTATGATCAAATTTACAATGAGCCCATCAATCCATCTATTCCCATCAAACCATATCCTCCTCATTGGGAGCTTCCTAAGTTTTCCAAGTTCAATAGTAAGGAGGATCCCCAACAACAACATCAAGCTTTCAGACATGCGTGTTATCTCATCGCCCACAATCAAGATCGCATGCTTCTCACATTCCCCATGTCACTAGTTGGCCCCACATTGGATTGGTATAATAGTATCCCTCAACATTCACTATTCTCATTCACTCAACTTGTGTAACTATTCTTTTAACATTTCTCAATTACTATTGTACATAAGATTACCATCACCAACATTTATGCCATTTGATAGTTCGATGACTAATCTATCATAGATTTCCTCTCTCGATGGTATAGCCTTATTATCAACTATCATTTCCCATTCCATTGACTGAACTCATTGATATTTACTGCGGTATTTTATGAAGTAAATCTCTTCAACTCTTCAAATTCAGACATTCCAAACCTTTGAAGAGACATTCACTATGGCTTGAAAACTTGAACTTACCACCCTTGAACAAGGTCAACTTAAGCTTTAATCAAATAATCCCAAAACTGAGTTTACCAAATCTTCCACGCATGGTGACGAACCAAAAGTTTCTGCCACTACCATCATGGTTTAATATTCATCTATGTCAACTTCTCACATGGAGCCTTTGCAAAAATATATTAGACCACTTCCTAACTATACTCCCTTTAGGGAATCCTATAGTTCAGTATTTGATAAGTTGATGGTAGTCCACCTCATTCAAATTCCCCCCATATGACCCATTGATGACATGTGACCCAAACCCGTATGGTATCGTGAGGGTAATTATTGTAAATATCATCAATTCCAAGGTTACGACATTGAGAAGTTTCATTCCTTTAAATATTGGGTCCAACAACTTACAAAATCAAGGGGACCTTTAAGTAGACAATCCTAGCAAGTCACCTAATCACCCCTTGATGTATCTAAACAACCATTCCCCAATCATCCATCAAAAAATCAGATTCCACCTCTCACATCTTATGAACATAATTTCCACACAATTAACACCATAGATTAAGAGCCTACATTATCCACCACATCTACCTTTACTTTAGATACTTCTTCTACAACAATATACCCATTGATATACATGCATATCTCTACACCTATCACATCCCATCCTATCACATCTAGTCCTTCATCCACACCTATATCAACTATGCCTACTAATACATCTACACCACCTATATCTATAACCATCTCGGCCATACCCACTACCACTACATCCCCATATATCATATATGATTCTTCATTAACACTCACCATTCCTACATCTATACCCACCTCCACATCAAATACATCTTCTAGCATAAAAAAAAACCTATGTCTACATATCTATTTGCACATATATGTATGATACCCCTTGAAATTTATATGAAACAAATACACCCACTCAAAACAACCACCAAGGGTGTTCATGCCCTGTCTATAAAGATAATCATCTCTACCCCACCAAATCCTAGATCTATACAATATAAAACCTATTCTAATCTCATCAAATGCATCATCTAAAAACCCTTTCCATCCTCAATATATTTGTCTCTGACACAATCCACATCTTCTGGTTTTGTTCCTACAAAACCCTCAGTTAAAATTGTAATAATCCCTATTAAGGGTAAAACCTCATATCCCAAGCCTAAGCAAGCCAATATGTTATCATCACTCTTAGGGGCACCTCCCTCCATTTTAGGGTTAGGTCCTTCATCTAAGACACCAATCATCAACCAATACAAATTCAATAAATCTAAACCTAACCCCCCTTTAAAATTATAAATATCTACTTCTCCTTCCAGCTCTAAATTTAGACAAAATGCCCTCATGAGGCCTCATCAAAGTTAACCACCTCCTTCATCTTCTTCTACCAAACCCACTTCATCTATGACCTCTTTTTCAAAAACCCACATTGGGTTCTATACTAAAATCTTTCAACACTTACTCCAAACCTCAGCAATCACCCTTCCTCCTATCAAACCTTTTGATCCACACACTCCAAAACCTCCTTGGTTCGATCCTAATGTCCTATGTACTTATCATCATACCCTAGGTCATGACACAAAACATAACAAGAATATCCAAATTGTCATCCATAACCTAATTAGGGAAGATGACCTTCGCATCCACAAAAACCACCCTCTTCCTTCCATATCATCCATGTCTAAATCTAATCCCCCAATGGAACCCTTAGATCATAAGGAATATAAGTTAGGTTATCTATCCAAATAATTCATCATGGTCACTCATCAAAGATATTTTTCTCCTAAAGGGAGGCCCCCTCTCTTCATTTAACGCCCAAACATTAATAATCCTCCTCACCCTCACCACCATCAATCATCTATTTGATGAAAACCTAGAAGCATCATCACTGCTCCTTTTGAATATTCTACCGCTTCTCCTTTCACATCTATTATTTTATCCATATCTACATCTAAGTTTCCTAAAGTGATGCAATATCTCTCACTGGGGGAGAATCCAATCCTCTCTCTTAGCCCTTTCACATATCCTCCTTCATCCAGCCATACAATGGACATCAATGACATTGTATCTTTCTTCCCTGAATTCTTTTGTCCACAATCAATCTAGGACCGATCTATTATCATGATAGGTATCTTCCTCGTAATCCCCAAATCATCTTATATAATCTCATCCCAATCCCATCCAAATTTACTTATCCTTCATCTATTTGGTCATCTCATCTTATCTAATCCACTTATCTATTATTATATCTCATTCTAAATACACCTTTGTGGCCATCATTATGCCTCTCTATGGACACCATACCTCATCATAAGCCCACTTTTTTGACCATATTTATCTCATCATAAATGCATATTTCCTCACTATTCAAAAAATAACGTATAATCTCTTATTTCATGTTATCTATCTAATCTTCTACAAAAAGAATGTGAACTGATAAAGTGGATCTGGGATGATAGAAAGGTAAACTGATAGATATTAAATATAGATGAAGGAAAAAATAGGTAACAGACTGCTGTGGATATAGGTAGTAGAGAAGGTGATGCAAAAGAGGTTGGGTTGATGATGACCAGAAAGGGTTGACGACGACCTGGGCTGACCTAGGCTTGAATGAAGATAGATGGGCTAGAATGGAAACCTACAAACAAGATGGAAGAGAAGGCTAGAACTGGATCTATGATAGTAGCTAAACCTACAAAATTTTAGTGGAAGAAGATAAAAATAATGATAATATCCATGCTATCATCTTATCCCATCCACCATACCTCTCATAACTTAAAGAACATGACTTTAACATAGGTGATCTTGTCCTTAAAGAAAATAAAAATGTCACTACTCTAGAAAGTAGCCAACGTGGAAAATTTTCTCCCAACTACGTTAGACCTTACATTGTTACACATAAGTATGGATTCGAGGCCTATCATTTGGCTTCCCTTGATGGTAAACCGGAAATAGAACCTCTTAAATGCATTGCACTTACGGAATTTCTATTGTTAGAAAATATCCCATCATGCACTTAGTTATCCCATTGGTCATCCACCCATCATTAGCCATTTCCATTTGTCATCATAATGATCTGGAACTATGTGGTCTACCGTCACTTTCTTGGTTGCGACCTAAAGATGGGAACCATGACTCTGCCCATAACACATCCATTATGGATAAGTTCTTCCTTCTTGGTGAGAAACTCCACAATAATTACATTCATTACCCACTTATACACCTATTAGAATCACACTAAATGGTCCTCAAATGTTACTTGTACATTCATTTTCCCCTCCTAAGTGGCCTACCTAGCTATCCCCATAAAAATTCAACTCCCATGGATGTTTGCATCTAAAATTCAAAAGAAAACAAAATGCTCCCTCAAAGGACAATTGTTCATGTAAAAACATAAAAAATTCAAAATTTAGACTAATCCCTTGAAGGAAAACTATCATATATGATATCCCTGCCATTTATAAAAAAAATCATAAAGAAAAAAGTAGACCAATCCCTCAAAGAATGGGTACTCTCTTATATCATGGCAGTGAAGGATTCCCGCATTGATCAACCTTCTATCTCTTAAAGCAAAGCATATAATTCAAAAGCGAGCATCCTAAGAAAGTTTCCTGCATCGATCAACTTTCTTATCCATATCAAACTTCCCGCATTGATCAATTTTCTCTTCCCATTACCAAGAGCATGGACATAAACCTAGGGAAATCCACCTATGGAGAACCTAGTTCCCACATACAAGTCACATCTAAACCCCTTTCTCATGTTGACATTAGGTTCATAAGCTCACTTTCCGTTTTCTCCTCATGATCCATGGAATAAATACCTATTGTTGGTTATTTGTTAACAACTGCTATTGAATGTAAGTGCATTGCCTTAATTGGATCCCTTTCTTATTTACCTCCAATCCGGTTTGAAGAATTGTTTCCTCGTCTACTCCTTACTACCATGAAATGTATGTTTCTACACTTTGGGTCACCCTATCAACTAACATTTTATATTTCACATCCAATCCAAATTTATCTCCTCTCATCTAATTTTATATCATCAATCCTATCTAGTTCATCCTATCTAATCTGTTATCTTATCTTATCCTACATCCTCTTAGCCATCATATCTTATATTTTATCTTATCTCTTTATCTCATCAAATATTTTACTTGGTTTTTTTATACTATCCAATCTTATCCACTTTATCATCCACATCTCATCTTAAAGTCCAATTTGTGGCCATATTTTTGTTCCCTCTTGAGGCATCATTATCCACTCTTATCTTCATCCCATCCAGATGCATATTTTCACTTCCTCATGTTTGATTATTTCCATCAGAATTATCAAATCTTTGTTTTAACCATCCTCACATTTGTTTGCACATATTTTGATGTCTGCCTTGGACGCATTGGTCCCACGTCTTGTACATCTATTTGAGAATATTCCCATTAGATCCCCTCCATATTGTAGTGATCTTTGTCGAATCACAGGCTCATAGGAAATTTCCATCCTCTCCATTGAGGCCATACTTTTTACCCTACCGATGCATTTCCATGATCATTGCCATAGTTTTATTTTTGTTCTTGTTGTTATTTTATCAATAATGCTTCCCTTGCATTTGAGGCATCCTTTTTCTTCTTTTATTCATTTTTTCTCCTTTCTTCCATCCTTTCTTCACCTTCTCCATCTATCTATTTCAAAATCGTGATCAATTATTCTTTACATCATCAATCCATAGTTTGAGGGGGAACACTTAATCAATTCAGTAGTCATCCTTATCACTTTTTTCTCATGGATTTCCTAACACAAACCACTCATCAAAATGGGGAAAATGTAGACACCAAAATTTTGTATCACTACCCTTTTTTCCCCGCGTTTACATCTTATCACCATGATCATTTATTCAAATTCAAAAGTTATTTATTTCTTACCTTTTCCATCTATTGTCCCATCCCCACCTCAAATTATTATTAATCATAATTAATTATCCCCTAATCCTCGTCTCATTATTTAATTATTCCTAAATCACCACAATCAACCTTTATTCTCCTCCTGAGGTTATCTCTCATCTCTAAGCTACCTAGTTGCTCATCCCTAGGCTCCCTATAACCTTTATTTACTCCATTTAATCCCTTACCTTTCCATTTCTCTTCCGTATGGGACCCTAACCCGTGATATCTCCCAAAACCCTAATCTTGCTTCATTTGGGCCCTCTCTGCCTCCAACTGGGCATCATCCTACCACCCTGGATGGTTCCCAAAGATCGGCGGTGACCCGTTCAGGTCACCATTGACCCTATAAATACACCCTTGCCCCACTTTTAAAGGGATACAAATTTGGAGGAATTTTACTTTCTTGTGATTTCACCTCCATTCTTGAGTTTCTCTACAACTGTCACAGTCTTCTTAGAGTCCCTTTGAGCTTATTTACAACAATCTTGGAGACTTTGGGGATTTTATCTCTATCTTTATTTGGTGTACTTATCATGTGCATTATCATTGTTGTTATCATCTGCCACTAACATTTTGTAGGTTCAACTACTATCAGAGACATAGTTACAACCTTCTCTTCCATCCATCTTGTTTACAGGTTGCCATTCCAGCCCATATATCTTTTTTCAAGCCTAGGTCAGCCCAAGTCACCATTGACCATATCTGGTCACCATTGACACAACCTCTTTTGCAACACCTTCTCTTCTACCCAGATCCACAATAGTTTATTACCCTATTTATGCTTCATATATATTTAAGATCTGTCAGTTTGCCTTTATGTCATTCCATATCTAATTTGTCAGTTTCCAGTCACTGCCAACTTAGCCCAGTCACCATTGACGCAGTTCATCCATCTATCATATTCCATTAGATCAACATTTTCTTGCATCCTTTATGTTTCTCTTGTCTCAGATATCTTATGTAGGTTGACAATAATCATTACAGAGCTTCATCAACTTCAGATCTATATTCTTGGTTTTTGTTTTGATCCATCTACTTCCATTCACCATTGACTAGCTCTCTACAGCTTGGTTCACTATCGAACCAATCAAGTTTGGTTTAATTTGTATCTATTTTAATCAGATATGTACTTTCCTTACATTTCTTCATTTCCAATTTTTATTTATCTCAGATTATGCATATGATCTTGTCCATTATCATTGATATCATATTCTTTTATCAATATGGGTGTTGACATCCTCAAAAATAAGTTCACGCTTCTTGGAATGGACTTCGTTGGGAAACCCCCTCATCTACCATCTAATCCATTTTCTTTCTAATCATATTTTTTGTGTAGATCCATTAAGCTTGTAGCAAGGAGTCTACTTTGCACCCATCCATCATCATCTTATCCCAAGGTCCAAAAACCCTTGCACATTTTGAGTTTCTTTATTTTCTTTAGTATCTAGTTCACTAATCTAAATAGGAACAAGGAAATTTTGTCAAAAAATTACCTCTTGTCCTATTATGGGTAGCATTTGATTATGGCACATTGAGTCACTTGCATAGGTGTAATTAGTTTCCTAGATATTTTTTCTATATATATGATCTTACAAGTTATATACATAGATATATGATAACTATTGAAAACCATCATGGAATTGGAATTTGGAATTTTTTTAGCGGTTTTTATTAAATTTCTTAAAGCATGTAATAATTTTAGGTTTTTAGACTAACCATTTCTAATCTAACAATTCTTGTAGGAATAAATTGAGAAAACCTGTACGATTCATACAATTTTATTAAAAACATAGAACAATGGTGTGCAAGACATATAATGTTTTCTAAAGTTGTGTGATGTTTTGGTTATTATATGGATCAAATGATATATTTGTTTGGTAATTTAACATTCAATCCAAGATAGGAAAGAGATCTTAGATGACTT
>CM034152.1:598557984-598574842 GCA_019776745.2 Taxus chinensis | reverse complement strand
GAAAGATGTAACAATAAATTTAGGGCTCTTAGAGGCATCCAAATTATTTTTTAATCTCTAATAATGTATCAAAGCGCATCAATGCATTGTACCGATTTTATAAATGTTTGTTCATCATCTTTAGTAAAGGTGTAGGAAATAGCAGGATGAAATTGATAGATAGCAGGCTCGAGGATAGGATTGATTGATCTATGTAGCATTGGCTTTTCTTGTGATAAAATTTCCGCTTTACATTTTTTTGAATTTCTACTGTGACTGGTTCCTACTTCGATGGCTAATCCAATTGGGCCATCCCTTGACCCCCTTCTTCACCCCACTGACATCTCTGCTAGATCCTGGAAGGACATTGTTGCTAGATATTTGAAAGATTCAGTCATTGGGAAACTTCAAATCCCTTCCTCGATTACTGAAGCTACGCAAGCCTCTAGGGAGCTGTCATTGACCAGAAAACTTATGGGGCCCAGACCACCCTTGGAAGAGATTCATAAATGGGTACGTATTAAATGGGCTCCTTGTGGTCTAGTTGATATTGCTGCCATTTCCAATGGTTTCATTATATTTACTTTTTCACATAAAGAATATTTTTCTCCCACTTTTCTGGGTGGACCTTGGTTCTTTGGTCGAAGATACTTTTACCTCTATTGTTGGACACCCAGATTCAATGCTAAAACAAAAACCATGTCTTAGGCTCCGATCTGGGTTTTCCTCCCTGAGCTCCCCTTGGATTTTTAGCACTCTAATATCATTGAAGGCATTGCCCTCTCCATTGGCTCTGTAATAGCTGTGGATCAAGCTACTAAGGCAGATTCTAGATTTATACATGCCAGATTCTGTGTCAATGTTGACATTAGTTCTCCCCTGGTGTCATCCATTGATCTCCACTATGAGTTGGGAACTTGGGTTCAACCCATTGAATATGAATATATCCCTCAAGCTTGCTCCTCTTGCAAAAACATTGGTCATCATGCTTAGGATTTTCTATCAAAGTCATCTCCAAATTCTAAAGAGAAGGTTTGCTCTCTAAAGAACAAATGTAAGTTCATCCCCAAAGTTTCAAATGTGGTAAGCACTTTGAATCCCTTTGATGTCCTTTTAGAGGAGATTGTTCTCTCATCCTTCTCTTCTATGCTTCTCCCCATTTCCTCATTCCCTCTATTTTCTCCTATTGTCTCAGCTCACTTCTTGTCCCCACTGGTCGTTCCTTCCCTTCATTCCTCTTCTCTACCTCCACCTTCTACCTCGTATCCTTCCTCCTCTCCTTCTTTAGACCCTCCCCTTACCTTCCCTCTTTTCGGTTCTTCTCGAGTTTTCTCCTCTCCTCCTTATTCCCCTTCTCTTTATGAGTGCTTGGATTCGGTCCTTCATCATGTTCCCTTTTCTTTGTCTGTTGCTCCAACTGCTTCTCGTTCCCCCCTTAAGGAGAATGCTCTCATCTCTCCTTCTTCTTCACTTTCAATGGATAAAAGTCCTGCTAAGAATAACAGAAACAACACCAAGTTAAAATTAGATATGGGATCTAAGAAATCCAAAGGGAGACACACAAATCAAGAAAATATTTAGGAGGAAGCATTTTTAAATATAACTTAAGGAACACAGGGGCTACTTGCCATCCCAAGTGGAGGTAAGCCAAAATTAAAGAAATGAAGATTTTCTCTTGGAATGTATGGGGATTAAATGGGTCCTAAAAAAAAGAATCCTCAAGGATTTTACAATCAAACATTGTCTTGATATCGTGATGCTGTAAAAACCCAAACTGAAAGAGGAGGACACGCTTCATAAGTTCTGGCGTAATACCTCTATTGCTTCGTAGGAGTCTACTGGTAACTATGGTGGATTGTGTACTTTTTGGAACCCAAAGGTTCTCTTTGGAGAATGTATCATTAAAATCCCCCATTTTATGGGGATTTTTTTCCAAGAAATTGGTTCTAATATGGGTTGGATTGCTGTAAATATTTATGCTCCTAATCTTGAAAACCAGAGAGAAAAAATATGAAGGGATTTCTTGGAATTTCGTTGTTCTTGCAAACACCTTCCATGGCTTATAGCTGGTGATTTCAATACTCCACCCTATTTATATGAGAAGTAAGGTGGAACTAGTGTTAGCACTAATAGCTTGGAAGCCTTAGCTGAATTTATCAGATTTGGGTGTATTCTTTGACATTGATCTTTAAGGAGCTTCTTTCACCTGGTCTAACAAAAGGATGGAATCAACCATATCAAAATCAAATTAGATAGATTCATTATCTCTATGCATTGTATCACTCACTATAATGTTTTCTATTTGTAGGATCTACCTAAGATAGCCTTTGGTCACTTCCCTTTTCTCCTCACGACTACGCAAAATTAGTGTTTGAAACATCCTCCCTTTCACTTCGAGCTTGCTTGGTTACAAAATCATGATTTAGAAAAACTTATAAAGGAATGGTGGATGATTGATATTCAGGGCTCGGCTATGTACAAGTTTACTAAGAAGCTTAGTTATGTTAAGAAAAAACTTAAGAATTGGAAAAAACATGTTTTTGGAGATATCCGCAGAAGGAAGGATCTACTCACTCTGAAACTAGATTCTATCTTAAAGGAGATTGATTCCAAAGGAAGATCCCCTCAACTACATCAACAAGAAATTTCCCTTCTTAGTGATTATCATAATACACTTTTCGAGGAAGAAATCTATTGGCGCCAAAGATCCAGGGCTATCTGGCTTCAGCAGGTTAATCAAAATACAAAATTCTTCCATATGACTGCTACAAAGCACAAAAGCAAGGGTAAAATTTAAGAGCTGGTCACTATGGAGGGATCTTATCTAAATAAAGATGATGAGATTGCTGCTGAATTAATCAACTACTATGCTATTCTCCTCCATATCAACCCTCCCCCATGTGAAGAGGATTGTTAGGAAATGCTTCAACATATACCCAATTTGATCACCAATGATATTAATTCCTAACTCACCCTTCATTTCTCAATGGAGGAAATGAGGAGAATTTTTTTTGACATGAAAGGTGATAAATCACTTAGCCCTGATGGTTTCCCTACGGTATTTTTTCAAACCTATTGGCATATTGTGGAATCTGATCTGCATGCTGCTATTTTCGAGTTTAAGAAAAATGACCTTCTATTAAGGGAGTGAATAATACCTTTGTTTCCCTTGCACTTAAATCTATGGGATCAAAGCTGACATATAACTATAGGCCCATTATTCTCTGTAACACTTCCTACAAGATCATAACCAAAATGTTAGCCTCTAGGATTAAACCTTTCATGACTAGCTTCATTTCAGAATAGTGAAATGGGTATATTAGAGGTAGATTGATCCAAGGTTGCATTATTAATGTTCATAAAGTGATCCATTCTGATTCTCTCAAAAAATTAACTAGTATGATTATCAAACTTGATATGCAAAAGGCGTTTGATAGAGTTAGTTGGCCCTTCTTACTTTGGGTTCTTGAGAAATTTGGTTTTGGGGAGAAATGAAGATCTTGGATTTACAACTACATCTCTACTCCTAGATTATCCATTCTCATAAATGACATCCCATAAGGTTATTTTCCCTCTAGTCATGGAATCAGGAAAAGGGATCCCCTCTCACCCTTCCTATTTATTCTCATGGTAGATACTCTCAACAGAGCTTTGGAAGTTGTTAAAAGAGATGATAATATTACTGGCATTACTACTACATCCAGGCCTCCTGTGGCTTCCCACAGTCAATTCACTGATGACACTTTGATACTTGGTATAGATTCAGTTTTGGAAGCTAAAATTTTGAAACGAATCTTAGATTGCTATCAATCAACTTCTAGGTAGAAAATTAATTTTAATAAGAGTAGTATTGTTTTTATTAACACCCCTGCCAGAAAGTAGGAAATATTTCTGATATATTTGGCTGCATTATTATGGATCTCCCCTGTTCTTATTAATGGACCTGGATCAGATTTACAGAAATGTACAACAACAAATTGTACACAAAACAATATCTCTTCTATTCAGCATAGTAAGCTTCTCTAATATTATTCACGGAATAATAATGTATCTTTCAATTCATTCCGGATCATTTACATAGGATGCACTTACAAATATACAGGCACATATTTTCCTATAAATTAGGAAACTACTCTACTAACAAATACTAATCTCATGAGTTGTTGTAACAACCAAACACTCAACACACATTCGTTATAGTTGTTTTTATAACAACTAAATAACAAATTACAAATATAATAATAATTACCAAATGTAATTATTATCTACACAATGTAAATACTAATTCCTAACATTCCCCCCCTTAGTGTTTACATGGTTCAATATATCTCGTTCTTTGATTATAGCATGCCACCTATGTGTGCTCATGATCAACTCCGTAAATGTGCAGCATCGGGCTTGCACAAAACTCAAACATGTGCTTATGCACATTTCTTCCACTGATGGTTTGCTCCGGCTTTTACCAACAACCTTATCAAATTGGTTTTGCAGGTGTACCAAAAAACTTTCACATTGGTTTTACAGGTTCACCAAAAACCTTACACAATTGGTTTTACAGGTTTACCAAAAACCTTTCAATTGGTTTTTCTGGTTTACCAAAAACCTTCACATCATGATTGCTACAATACTTTTTGATCAATATTATACAATGTCTCTACAATAGGGAATCATGTAGGAAATACTACTTTCAAAACTGAACAATAAAACATAATGGAAATGGAACAATGAGACCAGGTACCCCCCTCAATGTGAACATTTCACTTATTCAATCCAAAACAGGAACTCTGAAATCATACTGCACGCAACAAACTGCAATTCTGAAATGAAAGAAAACTCACACACACACTGTCACCACAACTTCATGTGGCCCCGTCGTTGGTGACTGACGAGAGGTCGTTGATCAACCTATTTCCTCATGTGTCTCCGTCCTCCATCACATGTGTTGCTAACTCAACCTGATTTGGATATGAAGCTCTGTTTCCACATTGAGCTTATTCTTTTCTTCCCTCCCACAATGTGAAACACTTTATTTTGTCAGACGTCGGGTAACACCGACAATGCGTCCATAAGGAAATTTTTTATTTTATTTTATTTTTTGGACTTTTTAAAATTATATGACTTTTGATGACAATTTATAAAATTAAAAAAACAACACTTTTGACTTGGAAAAGGAGACTTGACTCGACTAAATAATAATAAAATGGGATTACTTTTTACATGAAAATGAATTTGACAAAACAAAAAAGACTTGAAAACATATGATGACTCAACAAGACTGCCTTTACTTTTGAAGACTCCCAAAAAACATAAACTTGATTTACAATGACATTACGACTTGACAATAATAATTGAATCTAGCTTTATCCTATATGACTAAAAAAAACTATAATGAACAATGACTTAACTTTTAAACAAACCATATCCTAAATAATCACTAAAAACAAAATAATATGCACAAAAACTAACGATGCACTTCGACACGGAAAAGCTTAATTTGGACTATAAAAAAGACTACCTATTTTCCTTGTAAAGACACTCGAAAATAGACTATTACAATGCTAAAGACTTAATAAAGAATGCTAAATCTAAACTTAGACCAAAAAAATATGGCTTAAAATGTTAAGACACCTTCCAATACCCTGAAATCTGCATGTAATAGAAGAAGACGTGGAAGAAACCAGCAAACTAGTGGAGGACTGTGCTTGCAACAGATGAGCCTCCTTCATATGAATCAGGTTCATATGCTTTTTCAGACTAGAGTGCCCCTCTATGAAATTAGATATAAATATTCAATACCCTCCATTATCACTTCTAATAACAAATTTGATTTCAAACCTCAACTTTCACTCTTGCCGGTGCTTTTCAGGGATGTATTGGATTTGGAAACCAAACATTTTGAATCACAAATCCCGAAGAGCATAAAAATACGTATTACCTTTGATGAGTAGGCCAAGTCAAATGTATGTTAGCATGGTATTATATAATAGATCTATGCCTTTCTACTCTAGAAATTTTCAACAGATAGCTACACACCACACTCCCTAGGAGTCAGAACAATGATTCTTCTATGATATAAATCAATATACCATTTTAATCATCCATGTCACATGACTGTCTAGAAATTAATTCAACACTGCAAATGAAGCATGGCGATGGGATAGATCTATAGGCATCCAGCGAATACGACAAAAGAAAAAGGATTCAAGATAATAATTATACCAATGTCTATACAGACCACGTAGAGATCATGAACCAGGAGGTTTCGGCTAGGGAGGACATGGATCATAAACCAAAATTTTGTTGATAATCACTAAAATCCTTTCATATCAATAAATTTCCATATACCGGGGCAACCATAAATACAAACAGATCCGCCCCACACAATGCTAAGAATCCCATGTCGCTCTGATACCAAATAATGGACCTGGATCAGATTTACAGAAATGTACAACAACAAATTGAACACAAAACAATATCTCTTCTATTCAGCACAGTGAGCTTCTCTAATATTATTCACGGAATAATAATGTATCTTTCAATTCATTCTGGATCATTTACATAGGATGCACTTACAAATATATAGGCACATATTTTCCTATAAATTAGGAAACTACTCTACTAACAAATACTAATCTCGTGAGTTGTTTGTAATAACCAAACAACTCAACACACATTCGTTATTAGTTGTTTTATATAACAAATAAATAACAAATTACAAATATAATAATAATTACCAAATGTAATTATTATCTACACAATGTAAATACTAATTCCTAACACTTATTTGGGTCTTCCCCTTTTCCTTGGACGACAACTCAAGAGTCTTTGGAATCTGGTTATTGACAAATTTAAAAAGAAACTTGCTGGATGGAAAGGTTCCCTTCTCAACCAACCTTGAAAGCTACAACTAGTTAAGGTCACTTTACAGAATCTACCAATTTATTTTATGTATTTAATGAAAATGCCTGCCTCTGTGGCTTCTACTATTGAAAAAATACAAAAAAAGTTCCTTTAATCAGGGTTTGAAAAATGAAAGAGAGTCCACTAAGTTTCTTAGAATGTGGTTTGTAAACCAAATTCTCTTGGAGGTTTGGGCCTGTACAGAATCATTGATATGAACACCTTCATGCTTGCTAAACTGGGTTAGGAAATTACTACTAATTGAAAGGCTTCCTAGATGCAAATTATGATCTCAAAATATCTTTTTTCGAGGTAAGATTTATTCACTGAAGACATTCCAAATCGTTTGGCTATTTGGAACTCCATCAAAAGAACTAGAAAACTAATATAAGTAGACACTAGATGGAAAATTGGTAATGGTAAGATGGTTGATTTTTGGATTGATAGATGGATTGGAGAAAATGCCTTATCTGTTGACCCTTCCTGGGATCCTATAAGATCTAGTCTTACTAGAATTTGCAGGCCTTTTTTTTACAACTACATTGATCACTCCTCCTCTTACCCATGTTGATTCATACCTGGCTGGGAAGGAACGAGCTGTTACCAACTTCAACTGATTGAAAAAACTAAATATTTTATTTTCACAATAATTTTTTCCTGTCTCTTCTATGGAGGATGCTAGAATTTGACCTCTCTCTACTTTTGATTCTTTCTCTGTTAAGGCTTCTTATCTCTCCCTGCCTCACCACTAAGAGGGCCCTACTTTATCTCAAATTTGGTTACCTCAGCTTATTCCTAATTTTGGATTTTTTTATGTGGATTTCTTCCAAATATGCGTTCCTATCCGGTGGGAATCTCAAGCAGTGGGGTTATTCCCTCCCTAGCGGGTACGTTCTCTATTTTGAGGCTCTTAAATCCTTTGCCCACTTACTCTTTCATTGTATTTTTTCCTTTACTGTTTGGAGTCTCCTTGTTAAAATTTTTGGAGTATCTTGGGTCTTTCCTAAGTCCATTTTAGAATCTCTCAGCCAATGGGTGTCGCTCTTTCGGAACCAAAATTTTAATATTTACTAGAAATTTCTTATTCCTCACATGCTATGGAACATTTGGAAAGAGTGTAACATGCATTTTTTAAAGAACAACACAATAATCCCCAACAGGTCTTCACCTTGGTGGCAACTGGTTTTCAAGAAAATTTGAATTACTGTATATGGAAACAACATAAATGTAAAATTACTCTCAACATGGATAGACAATGGTTGCAGCAAATTCTGATACCCCTTTAACCCCAAAATTCACCTGCTTTAAGGGCTAATACTACCTAGACCCCTCATCCTTTAGGATAGCTTAAAGTCAACAATGATGGTGTTGCAAAACGTAACCTGGGTATCTCAGGTGGAGGTTCCTCTATTAGGGATGAATTGGGTCAATCGATGGATTCTTTTGCTTCCTATTTTGGTAATGGTTATAATCACAGAGCCGAAGCCCTGACTGTTTTAAAGGGTATGAAAACTTGCTTATAATTTTGGCAAGATCAACATAATCATGGAAAGTGACTCCCCAAATATGATCAACCTTATAAATAATAAGGGTATAGCTAACTAGACCATTAGTAGTATCATTTCTGATATCAAGCTTCTCTAATCTTAGTTCAGCAATGTCTAATATCAACACGTTTTCAGGGAAGGAAATAAAGTTACCGATATGTTAGCTAATTTGTGAGTCTCTCATGAGAATCATAAAACCTGGGTTGGGAATTTTCCCAAATTACTTATAAAAGCCTTTAATGATGATTATCCTAAAAAGAGTTAATTTGAAAAAGTATTTCTTAGTCACTATTGATAATGATTACTTAGAATTCAAATTTAACTACTTATATTCTACTTTGACTACCAATGATGATCTCATTTATTATGATTTGAAGGATTTTATTATTGATTTTATCTATCGCATATGGGAAGCCAAGATCTTGAATTTTAAGTTATTAATGGGGATTTTTAATCATAAATGGAAGCCACCCTTTTGCTGGTGGGCACATGGTAGAGGAGGTTAACAGATTTTTATACAAGCCCACATTATTATTCTATTTCATATAATATTTCTTCTCATCTTTTCAGTTCTGTAAAAAATGGGGGTGCTCTTGTTCAATTGGAGCCTGCTAATTGTGAAGAAATTAAAAAGGATGAAGTTATTTGGAATATTCTTGAGGAAAAGGGGGTTATGTTGTTCATTGAAAGGCTTTCAGGGAACTTTGTTGTGGTGTTGAGTAACATTTTATCTTCCTAGAAGAAAGGTAATGTGAAAGTGGGAAAAACTAAATTTGAAATCACTATCGAGAGTATTGCTACTGCTACGGAGCTTTCTAACGATGGTGATATATATTTTAAGAGGTCCTTAAAAGTGGAAATGGATACCTTTCTAGCTAAGAGGAAAGATAAGGTTAGCATTTACAAATTAGGCTATGGACAAAATTCACTTAAGGAGCCCTAAGATCATGTTTCCAAGCAAGTTATGCGGTACTTTACACAAGAGGGAAGGTACAAGCTTGTTTTTAATCCCCAACTCTTCATTCTGGCTCATTTTCAAAATGGTGTTAAGGTAAACTTAGCTATTTTTCTATATCAGTCTTTAGTTTAGTCCATTTAAAAATCTCATGCTGGTGAAGGTCATTTACTTCACCAAGGTTTAATTTATTTTCTTTTTAAGCATGATGCTAATACTCGCACCCTTAAATGTTTTCCCACTTTTGTTGGTTCAGCACATTGCCAGACCCCCCTTTACCTCCTCCCCATCCTACACTTTTCCACCTTCATCACCATCTTAATCCCCCACCTTCTTCTATCCCGGAAGTCAAAATTATGGGCCATTGTGATGCCGCTTCCTCCCCCTACTTGTTCACTACCCTCTTCTCCTAGCTCAGTTGTTTCTCCCTCGACGATGACTCCCACCCCACTCCTATTTCTCCCTCACTTGGTTTTGTGGGTTATGTTCCTCCCAAGGTTAGTTCTGAGGGTTTTTTGATTGAAGTTTCAATTCTTGAGATCTTGTTCAGTCTTAATAATTCCTACCTAGAGTATCAAGTCCCTTCGGGGACTGTGAAAAAATGGATTTGTTTGGTGATGAGGCTAACACTGACTTGATAAACACATATGATGTCGATGAGGAGTCTGGATATATTATAGAGGATGATGCTGAGGATATTGAAGAGGATTTCACTAAGGATGTTGTTGAGGATGTTGCAAAGTAAGTTGCAGAGGATGTTTCTAACTCTAAGGTTGATTTGGTCCACCGAGCTGAGGCTTCCGTCAAGCTGATCCATAGAGTCTTCGGTAACATCAACAATGCTCTCAATGTTAATAATCAATGGAAAAAATCTACTGATGAGACCTAGGTTCATCTCCAAAATGGTTGCATGAAAATGTTAAGTGTTTCTGAAACTCTTGCTGACAACTCTGTTGATTTTGTTGTGGTGGAATCTTTTAATGATCTTAAGAATATTATACCTATGTAGCTCAGGGTGTGTGATTTATTTTGGTAATTTTTGGATTGTGGATCTTTTTTTATCTTTTTCTATCTTCTCTTATTTTTAGTTTTGAATATCTATCCGTTTGGGGGCTTTTGTAATATAGATGTGGGTCATAACAAAACCCTCACTTTTTACCATAATCCAAAAAAGGTGTAAGAAATAGTATTATAGTCCTCATGGGAAGCATCCCTTGAGAATGATAAGTGGAAGCAACCATAAGAGAGTAAGTAAAGATACATGAAAAGGAATTTTTAAAAATAAACCCTAGGGGTGTGCAGTAAAAAGGATGATCTAGAATAAAGTTATTTAGCTTGAAGAGGCTATAAATCCAAGCTTGAAGAAGGGTCACTAAATGATTCAGCCCTAAAATAAATAAATAAGAGGGTGTTTGTTAATTTATTTGTATTTATTTAAGGGTTAAAGGTTTAACAACATGTTGCATATTCAAATTAATTAATAAAAATTAATGCCTAAATTAGAATAAAATTTTATTGGCAATTTTAAAGATAAAATATGGAAGTGATTACTAAAACTCAAGAAAGTAGATGGACTTAGTTGATTACAAATGCATGAAGATAAAATAGCACTATTGTGTGATAATACATGTTGGAATTAATATGACAGCATTTCATATGTGGATCTAGAGTGAAAAATTGAGTAGGTATGGAGCTATTTAGAATTTATGGAAGCATTAGATGGTTTAGAGTTTTCCATATGACTCAATATGGTGATGTGTTGGTGCTCTAATGTTTTTTCTTTATGAATGACTCTGATTTCCTTCACTCTAAAACCCTACATGTCAAACATTTGTAAAACTTTATATATGATGAAACCTTATAAGAATGTTATTAGTTGGGTTAAAGTATAATTCACATACTACCTACATTGACAATATTATGAAGAGTCCTCAAAATACATGTAGCTCTCCACCTAGCATGTGATTATATCTCTACAAATACAACTAGTTCGGAAACTTGATCACTTGAAAATGTTATAATGACTTGGCATGCTTAGCTTGAATTGGATTTAAAGGTCTCTAGATTGAGAAGTGTAAGTCTTGAACCTGATTGGGAGTTCTTTAGACCTATGTATGGATGTTCCTAGATTGTACTACTACTTTGAAGGTATTTAGGAGAGATTTTATTTCTTTCAAAATGTATTTTTCAAGTATTCTCTTGAAATTTATAGGTGAGGTAAATATGTAGGTTATACTTGATTATATAGGCATTCATTGGTAAAGTTTCATACTAAGGATGCTCTATAGGATATGAAATGAACCATAAAAGATATTAAATTGAAAAGTAACCTTTGGGTGGCTTGGGGAGAAAATTTCATCATCAGAACAAATCAATGGAATTTTTTATATTCAAAAAATGGTCTCATACATGTCTTTTTTGAGATTTCAGAAAGTTATAGGAATGATTCTTGACACGAGAATATTGCTTTTGATTTATGTGCTTATTCTTGTGAGTGAATGAGTAACAAATCATGCAAGAGATATATGGAAAAGTCACTTAGGCTTGGAATGTGCACACAATTCATGATTTAGGTACAAATCCAAAGTAATCATTTCCAAATTTAGGTTCTACACTTCCTATATATAGATGTGGTAATTAAAAGAATGAAATTTGTAACTTCCAACATTAAATGTCATATTAGTGAAGTTAACATCCATATACATTGTTTCTGCAAGTCTTATTACATTCATATACTCCCATATTGGTCCTAATTTAAGGTTGTACTTCTCATCATTTTAACAAGATTCAACAATTACTCACACATATTTTAAAAACGAGGTCTACACGGAGAATGTTATGCACAAAGTCTAAATGGAGAGTGTGTTGCACCTTAGTAGGCGTTTAATGGAATAACATATATGTTATGTATTTTTATGTATTTTAAGACATACATAGGTTCATAAAATCACCATATCACCCATTTCATGTGCACAAATGTAGGATACACTATAGTTAAATGTAGAACATGCCATTTTAAGTGTATACTACCAAGAAATATCATGAATTTCTAATGTAATTTACAGGGAGGAAGAAGTTGACAAAGAAAATAAATTTAGAAATTCTATATGATTCATACATTTTTGTTCAAATCATGGGACATGTCCATGATGGAATAGTGAAACTTGGAATTAATTTTAGGTAATTAAATAATTTCCCATCGGTTCCTATGTATTTATATTGACATAGTGTAATGCCCATAAATTTTACCATCCAAAATCTAACAGAAATACTTGAATGTTTTTTAACTTGCGATATGATGCAATACTTAACACATTTGCACTTGTCACATGACACATACCAATGGGCCCACATAAACACTAACACTTAATTTTTCATTATTTTAGTGCACACAAGGTTTATGATTTTAGTTTTCAAGGCATTGTGATTTGTTACAAAGAAGTATTTCATTTGTGGAAACATGGATCATATATTTATGTCACACAATGCCACATTGCAATCATGGTCCACAACATTATAGGGTTCATTTTAGATTTATTATTCCATTTTTGATCTCACTACCAATTTCAAAACATACAACTCAACTTCAATTCTTAGCATAAAAATTTGGGTCCAAGAGTGTGCATCTTCGGTGACACCTAAAACAAACACTAGCCATCGCTCAGGATGTGGGTTGTGGATGACTAAAATTCTTAACCCATAGTAGATTTTCCTAACCACCATTCTCCTTTGGATTCAATAATATTTGTGGTCCCACTAAATAAAAGGAGAATAGTGTAACTCAGACACCAAGTCATGAGTACCCATGCACCTCTTACTAAGGTGTTTATAAGAACATTAAAAAGGCCCAAAAATGCTTTATCCATCCCTTAATTTGGTATAATAGAGATGTATGGGTAACACCAGGGTGTGACCATGGATTGACACAAAATTTTCCAAATCATGATGACCCAAAACAACCCGTAACTTGGGTATTGTCTCAAAAGTATAATTACAAAAAAAAAAACACATACTAACTAGTGTATAAGGCCCTCCTTTAATTTTATTATACATTCCTAGGTTGTTAATAAGATCACTTATGATACCACTAGGATTCTTAAGGACATCCTTTCATGGTGCAAACCAAAATTTTCTCAACTTTTCGTTTGCATGTTCTCTAAGTCATTTAAGGATACATCTAGGTAGTTATGCACATAAATTAACAAACAAAGTGAGTTTCATTAGATTAGTGGGTGTGATAACATTATTCTCAGGTTCTAGGGAATTTATTATATGATATTCTAGCAAGAGATATTGATTGTCTAAGTTAGGAACATAAAATTTCTCATCATTGTTTTTAGTAGAGACATCGATTCATGATAAGCTTACTACATTATAATATTTATCATGTTTGATTTCTTGTAATAAGGAATGACATAAAAAGGACTTGAAAGTATTTCATTAATTTTCATGCAATAATAAGCACAACTTATCAATTTTCCTCCACATCATGCACTTAGGGTTATATTTAGATAACAAAGGAATGACCATTTATAAACCTACGGAAGGGTTCTTCCTCATTCCATCGCTACCAAAACCATTAACATTAAAATTACCATAATATGTGGTTATATATTTTCCTATGTCAAACATGTAGCTCCATATTTTTTTTGTTTTATAGTTCTCTTTGAATACACATGATAATACTAGTTATCCTACTAAATTTACTTAAAATACTCAACATTCATTTTCTAGTTATAAATATCCACAAGGAGAGATTGTTTTGCAGTATTATCCTAATATTTATTTAAAATTTTTAACAAGGTTTGAAATGATCATGTGACCCATTTAATTGGGTCTCTTTTAGTTAACTGATCTTCTCCTAGTCACTATTTCACAAGGAAGCTTATTTTTCACAAATGTATAAACAACATTACCCTTTATGAAAGGTATGAGTTACTCCCCAAGTTGGTACAACACTCAATATCAAAAGGCCATAAGTCACTATAGTCATACAAGATACATGGGTGATTTATTAAATTGAATGGAGGTTCATCTACACACTATACATTAAGACCATCATTAATGTTACACATTGTTCCATGACCTAATAATGAGTATAACAAGGTTTAGTTTCAATCTTAAAGTTTTCCTTTTTACTATGTAAAATCTTCTACTTAACACACACACATGCTACCGATTCAAAGGGTTATTTGACCTTATAAGTAGCAAAGTTGAAATTTTCCTCATTATTCAATGTTATCAAGATACTCAAATTCGACTATGATAGCAATTTTTCCCTTTCCATGGCTATCTATAGTTAATTTGGGATACATAATCTAGAAAAAATAAAATAGCAATCAATTGTTTACTAATACCATATCATCTTCTTTTACTCATAACATGAAAATAAATTCTCACTAGAACTAATGTAATAAAGATATTTCCCTTACTTATTTCTTAGATTTGGTTCCCAAATTTACCATAGCAAATAATTTACATTTCAAGATGTAGATGCTACTATAAGAACAACATACTAACACTAGTAGAAATATTAATCCTTTTTAAACAATAAATAATCCCAAAAATAGCTATATTTACATTTCACAAAGTACAAGAAAATAACCAAATATGATATAAACAATTTTCCTTTCCATTTTAGTAGAACAAAACATGATAAGAAACTATATACATATTTGCACACAAATTTTGTCAATTATACTATGGCATCACGATACCCACAACCTATAAAAAATCATATAGTCATGGGTTAGTGAAACATGCTGGAATGGACACACCCCTCCCATCTAACCCACTAATAAAACTTGCAATTCAATCTAATGTTAGAGAGAAAGAAAAATATACATTTTCCATATTTAAATTAAGATAAATTTCTTCTGAATATAGAGGGTGGTTAGAGAGAGAAACACACATTTTCATTTACACAAATAACCCAATACATTTACAAAAATTAAAGAGGGTGAGAGATGACACAATTATTATTTTTGATTCAACTCATTTAAATTTCAAAATATTATTAAATAACACCAATTTCTATGACCTCTAGACAATTTTCATTTTCTATTGTCACTAAGAAGACTAGATAAAAGTGCCATATTTTGTGATTCCAAATTTCCATTTACAATATTGCTAAAGAAAAAAAACCTCATAATTACACACAAAATACATATTTACAACCATAAAATCAATTTTAAACATAATACAAACCTGATAGAGTCAACATGATTTTGTTGGCCCTTGTTGCATTGTTACACAAACAAGCCCAAGTGGCCACAAAATGGGTCTGAAAAAATGACATGGGACCCCCAAATGAAATGTCTAAAATATATACCCTATTATTTGCTATATAGGAACTCCAAATACTTACATAATTAGAAACATATCAGTGAGGTTCAAACTCCAATAGATTTTCAGAAGTAGTTGGCTAAAACCGACCATTTGCTCACCCGAAAACTAAGCCAAGTGGCCTCTAAGATGACTACACAAAAATCATTTATGAAGGTAAAAAGTAAAATGAATCACACTAGACTATTCTCCCTACAACAAAAAATAGGTTTGAAGGGTTAAACTTTCTTTCTAGGATCCATGACATAATATAGAATAAAATGATTTCTAGAGGTGTCAGTTGTAGGCAAATAGTTTCTCCCAACAAACCGTTTTCTAAAGCGTCTGAAAACCCAATTCCAAAATACGATCATCAAGTGTTTTGAATTTGTTTTTAGGTTGGATTGGGTCACCATATAGTAAATAATATGTTATGATAGTTTACAAGTGAGAGTGAGGTTTAAAGATGCTTCTTACATCTCAATTTTAAGAGGATTTTGTCACAATTTGAGACTATTTTGAAATCCCAAGTTTTCAATTTAAAAACTATTTCCCATTCTATTTTGAATAGTAACAAGGCATTATAAAATTTAAGCATGAATAAGATTTTTTCTTGTCTAGTCTAGGCATGGTACTATGACATGCCGCCCAAGGCATCAATTTTCAACATAGGTTGACATGGTGTGGAAGTTTTTTTAGGGGATTTGTAATATGATTAGAAAAGTAAAAAAAACATAACTAACAATATTAATTCAAGATTTAACGTTCCATTAACTATGAAAAGAAATCAAAGTTTTAAAGTAAGTAGGAGAGGAGGTATAAAGTCCATTCCTAAAACCAATTGGCAAGCAAGAGTTGAGGAGTTTACACACACATTCTAAGTACATTTTCTTACAAGGTTCTAAGGCCTTCTCGTTACCCCCATTTTGTGCATTTCCCACAACCATTGCGGTCTATGAAGACATATATATATATTTAAGGCATTCTATTGAACATATCACAATCTTACCTATGCTTCCTCATTTCGTATACATGTTGGCCCGACAACCACATCTTCAATCAATTATTTGATGTTATAACTCAAAAGGAAGAGTTATTGTAACCATAATAACAATTTTATTTTATATGTGCTTGTTGAACACAAAAGCACAGC
>CM034152.1:598542892-598557484 GCA_019776745.2 Taxus chinensis | reverse complement strand
GTAGAAATGGACAAAAAGGGCTATTCTAAGGAGGAAGGAATGCCCTGGTAAACGCAGTCCTGCCTGCAATGCTGATAATGTTTCACCATCTACCAGGTTCGGCCGGATCGTGTTGAAATCCGGTTCGAACCGTATTTTTGAAGCAACCGAATAAATCCGGTTCGGTTCGCCTTGTTTTGCAGGGAAATTTTTTTTTTCCTTTTTTGGCATATTTTTTTTTTTTGGTTGAAAAAATCGCAGTACGGAAAAAAATTTGCCATTTTTGGAAAGGGTCCGGGAAGATGTAGCAGCAAAAACTTGCATGTGCCATAACTTTCATTCTGTGGCTCCGTTTTAGGTGTCGTCTTCTCTAAAAGTATATATTTTCTCGAGCCTCTATGCATTGATGGCAATATTTTCTTATTTTCATAAAATCCATTTTGTACCTTTTGGACCAAGCAACTTCTTGCAATCTTTGAAAGAATCATTATGATGATGATGATTATGGTAGATGGATGCTTTTTTGTATGATTTGTCTATATATAATGATATAAGTATACAACAATATAAATTTATAATAATATATGTATATATATTCCGAACCGGATTTTTCCGGATTTTTTCGGATTTTTTCGAGAACTCCGTATTTTCGGATTTTTTGGCCTTCCGAATTTAATCGGATTTCCGAACCTGGTAACTATGGTTTCAACTATACTCAATATTCTAGGAACAATCTTGAAAAAAATAGATGCTATATGCCAGAAATTTCTCTGGAGTGGATTACAAAATAATAAAAAGTGGTCCCTTGTGAAATGGGAATCCTTGTGTCAGCCTAAGCAAGAAGGTGGATTAGGCTTTAGATCATCTTCTAAACAAGCTAAGGCCCTTGCAGCTAAATTATATTGGAGAATGTTAATATCTCCTAATGAGTTATGGGCTACCAATATTCGAGCAAAATATGCATAGAATAACCCTCTTGAAAGAATAATCCGACTTTCCCTTCCAACTAAAGGTTCTCCCATTCTTGTTGTCCTTAAAATAGGGGAAGACATTATTAAATTTTCTCTGCAATGGTTTACCACCACTATGGTGGTCTAGTAAAGTACACGAGGATATGAGAAATATTCTACATTTAGACTCTCTACAATCAATATTTGTAATTCGTATTTGTTGTATAATGCTCAAGTTTGGACAAATAGTTTCCATGCCTGGCATAGTAGAATTTGTACCTTTGAATTTTAACTAATATAATACTTCTCTGTTTTTTTTAATCTCTATTAAAAATGTAAATCTAAATGTTCACTTTGTGTATATACTGACAGTTTTAGGATTGATATGCCGACAAAATTGACATGTTCGGTTTGGTGGATCCAAAAAGTTTGGTCCGAATCGAACATTACCTTGGTTTAGTTGAACTTGATAACATGAATATAGTCCTTAGTCTTGTGCAACAAGAGGTGTAAATTGGAATGCACAAATATCAAATCCTCTGCCTTCTTGGATGCCACATTTTTCCTTTAGTTGAGTGGATTAAGGCATGTGTACCCCAATTCCACGTTGCTAAAGAATTAGTAGCCACTTGGTACAAAAATAGGTGGTTAGAAATTTCAAATCATAAACAATGCACAAAAATATTTGTTAATAACTTAAGTTTTAATTGATAAAAAACAAAGTTTTGATGTAATTCTATACTCGTGAGAAATTTTTAATGTTAGCAAGTCATAGGTACTTGACATCATGGCCATGTACATACCACCACTTAACTGGAGTCATGTTGTGCTTGTTACAAAGAACCTCAATTTCTCCTGTACTACCTTATGAAGATACTAATATTCCCATTTCATTGCAGACTGCACTAGCTATAAATGGATTAGGAAAAACCCTTTGGAATGCTTATGTAATTTCATTTGCAACTTCTTAGTCATCATATAGTGGTTGCCTATTAGGTAACCCAAGTATTTCATTATTATAATATTTGAGATCTAGGGTATAGGCAAATAGATGCAATGGGGTGGTCATTTTATTCTACCTCTTCATGACCTCACTCTTAACTTCTATAAGAAGATTTCTTTAGGATCTTGCTCTTTATCGTATGATCTCTGTAATTTTTTCAAGCACGAAGTCAATTCCATCATAAATTTCTTCTATGCAAGCATCTATGTTTGCATATCTAACCATGGATAGAAAGGCTCTGTATGAAATTTTGGTATAAGATTTACACATAATAAAGTTTCTCTGATTTTATTCATATAATAGTATTACATACTTATAGACATTAGATTTCCACAAACCAATGAGATGTTTCATCTCTCACCTAATATCTCTCGCTCAATCCTCTGTTAGTGAGTTGTTAAAACAACTCACGCAACCACTCTTGTAATGTATAATACGAACTTACAAATAAGTTATATTATCCTAGATAATATAATTACTTTTACATTTATATAATAGATTAATATATATACTCACATGAAACACTAACTTCTAGCAATTTAAAACTAAGCACGCACTCAACCTTGGCCCATCAATCATTATCAAGAACCAATAATTTTATGTTATAGTCTCTTTCTGTATTTTCTTGCCTCCACATGGTCCAAATGTTGTTGATCAACATACTACTCAAGGCCTCTTTTACATTCACAAATCATCTTAAGATGCGCATGTGAGAGGCCAAACTCGTCTTATCAATCTATTAGAAGAAATTAAAACAATTTAATAAAGTACAAATATAAAAGAAATCCAATTTATAGAAAAACTTAGAACTCATAAATTAATAATTTGTTCCCTTACCTCAACAACTCCAACCTTTAGAATTTCCTTAAGATGGCTTGGGACATGTGGTGATTTGTGACAAGCATTTCAATATCATTTGCTTCTATATAAATTGTCTCTACCCATGGGATTTTCCCATTCATTTACAATACAAAATTGAGGAATTTTACCCACAAGACGTCTAACATATGTGTTTATATTTCCACTCTACAATTAATGTTATTGACCTACAATTTTTTATGTTGTTTGTGATGACTTGGACAACATCTGTGGCCCCACTGACTCAATAGCCTCAATCAAAACATTAATAAACTTAACATCTTTCACTTGGCCCTCACAATCAATGACTTTTAAGAACATTTCCCCTTTAGGGTATAATGCAACAATGTTGGTTCGGGTCTATTTTGAGCATCCTTCTAGCAATCCCTAAATTGTTGTGAAGAAGTTTGTATATGTCTCACTTCTTTTGCTAAGAGTGATGTGTGAACTTTCTTCTGGTTATGGCCTTTGTACCCTTGTGGCGCCTCATTAATGCCTTTCATGTCAATATAGTGACCTCATGTAATGTCCCCTTTTAGGACAAGTTAGGAATTAACATAAATCTGATCACACACAACTGAAAAATAATTAATATTCAAACCCCAACTGCTGCAATTTTCCAAGATTCATAGCTTTGGCTAGAGAAGTCCATATGGGCTGAAATTTTGGATCTTGAGCCACAAAAATATGAAGAATAATACCCTAAAAGCAGTTTTTGCACAGCCAACATAAAACCCTAATTTTACCCTAAAAAGTAGGTCGCCCAGCACATTTAGGGCATCAAATCAACTCTAAAAATTATGAAATCACTTTCTCCTTATTTCTTGTAATTTCTACAACCAAATCCAATATGAAACTAACCCCAAAACTGCAGATCTGAAATAAATATTAATTATTAACACCCAAATAGTTGGCAGACAACTGAAATCTTCTAAAATTCATAACTCCTATACTTAGTGTTTTTCCATGAACAAGATGCAAAAAAAACTAGAGATGAAGGGCTTTCCAATGAACTATGAAACTGAATTTTCTGATCACCAAAACCCACTCAAAACTCGTCCTGGAAATCTGCCTTCAAGTCGCTAGGGTTAGAGAAAATTAATTAAATAATTTCCAGCTCTTTCCTAGCCTCCAAACACACCAAAATATTAGTCCCTTGCTATGAAATAATTAATAACACAACATATTTCAGATCTAGCATTTATGGCATCAAAACATGATCATATCATCACCAATCCAAGTTGTTATGGCTATAATAATTGCAGCAGTAACTTCAGAAATAAAAGGAGCAATACCAATGATTTTCACACTCTAAACTTGGCGCCAAAACTGAAATAACTCAAGCAATAATGACAGATCTGAAATTCACTTGAAAGTCTTCAACAATGGATCCAAATGAAGCTTACAATGAGAGAGAAAGAGCATCAAATTTGGGCATACATCCCTTTCTCCATGCAGGGAGAAAATTTTAATAATTCATCAACATACCCAACAAAGGAAATGCGACTCCTCTTTTATAGACTTAAGAGGTGCAATCTCCAATGACCGACCATTTAATGTTTTCACATTAAAATAAAATATTTAATGGTTACTACTATGTGCACTTTATTTATTTATAATTAAATAATAAAGATAACTAGCCTATGTGCACATAACTAACTAAAGAGCCCTCCACGGGGTTACAAAATAGATAATAGACATCTTAGGACAAATTTCGAGCTCAATCTTCGAACCCATTGGGTTGAGGGTCTTCAAATCTTCAATGTGGAAAATGTCCCAAGAGGGGGACATTACCCCTGTACACATTGAAAGGAACCTGACATGCATAAATGCAACTGACAACCAAATGGTGAACATTATCCTCTTCTCAATGTTGAATGTTTGTTCCAATGGTCTTTTTGGTCTCTTTCATGAGGTGGTCTCTTCATCCAAGTAAGTTTCAAGTGGCCAAGTTTGAGTTTGAATGAAATGATGATTTGAAGGTATGGGTGGTTTTATTAAAGGATTAAGTTGCAAAGGAATTATTCTAGATTGTGCTTTTGTAACTTGCAAGTCAGCTTCGTCTTACTTTTTCATTTAAGTTGTCATTTATGAATTTTCAATTGTAGTACACTTTCTGATCCTCATTCTTGCAATCCCCGGTTAAATGAGCTTTGAGCTGGGCACATGATGACTTAAATGTCACATTGCAATGGTGGCATATTTGAGCTCGAGAGCTACCTCGAACAATGCTCTCCAACACATTTATTGATTTCCAAAGAGAACCAGGATCATGTTTCATGGGAACCAAAATGTTTTCTTGTGGGCCTTCCCCCAATTTGCGTCCCCCTTCCTTTCACCTGAAGCTAAACTTGATGCCATTTATAATTTTATATCTCAAACCTACAATGGAAAAGAGAAACTTAAAAAACAACACAGAAAACTAAACCCTTGGTGTCCTTTTCTACTTTTGATCACTAAGATTGCCATAAAAGTGCAAGGTGAGAGCATACAAAGAGTTTGGATTTTAACTTTTTTACAAAGCAACAAAAAAAGTAAAAAAACAAAAATTAAAACTAGAACATGGGCATCCTTTTCCGCTTCTAATCACCAAGATCGCCTTTAATGGTGCGCAGTGAGAGGATACATAGTTCAAATTTTTTTTTTAAACAACAAAATAAACTATAAACAAAAACAAGTTTTTTTAAAACTAAAACTTTGAATAAGACATTAAAAGATTAAAAAACTTAATCTTAGGTATCTTTTTTTGTTGGATCACCAAGATTTCCATAAAGTTGCGAGGTGAGATCATACGAAAAGATAAGATGCTTGAAAAGCAACAAACCCTACTTTATTAGGCAACCAAAAAAAGCTACATACAAAAAGAAACAAAACATTTTCTTTACATAGAATTTAAACATAAATATTATGATCAATGATCATAAAAAATGTGTAATTGATCATATTACTAGTTTGTTAAAAAAATAAGAAAATAAGAGGTTGAATGAAGTGAGAAAAATTTATTTTTTCTTCTTGAAGCCACTCCTTGCTTCTAAATTCTTCTTTGAAGAAACTCCTAGATTCCTTCTTGCTCTTTGTAACAACTGCTAAATTCGTTCAATGCCTAGCTCTTTGCACTTGTTGCAATAAATTTTCTAGTACTGTTGAAAGTGTGTTTAACAAGTTAGTGCTGGTAAAATTAGGCTTTTTGATTGTTTTTTATTTTTCGGCAACTTATGCCATTAGAAATGGGACAAAAACATCTTGCGCTTATATCGGAAACATTATGAAAATGAGTACCATTTCCGGTATGGACCCAAGATAGAGCAACGTTTAGAGGTTGTTTCCCTAGGATTTCTGTACTTGTTTCCATTTTTGAAATGTCCATATGTGGAAACAACAGGGGCAGGAACATTTCCCTGTAACACTACTTTATGAGTGTTTTTAAAACTATTCTATATCTTGAGAGATACGAGGGTTCCATGGGCCATAATAATAAGAAATTTGATTTGACATCACTGTTTTGGGCCACTCAAGTGACCTGTCATCAGGATGAATCAATATGGCAGGAAGCAGACTAGAGATCTATATATAGATAATTGTAGCTAGTTACACGATGCTATATTGGTCCCACAGAAGGAATAAAATTACAACTAGCCATTACAACTAATTAATTGCCATCATCAAGATGAATCAATATGGTAGGAAGTGGACTAGAGTTCTGTATATAGATAACTGTAGCCAGGTACATGATGATCTATTGGTGCAATAATAGGAATAAAGATACAACTAGCCATTACCAACTAATCAGTTACCATCATGGTGAAATTTGCTATGTGTGGAGGGGGGTTGACCTAATATGGAAAATGAAAAGAAAGAAATCTACTAGCTGTTATAAGTCACAATTTATTAGTTGTGACATGCTAATTAATTGTCCACAAGGTCTAAAGCCCCATGTTGTGAGGGTTGACCCAATAAGTGAATAAATATTAAGGAGATAAAAACAACTAATTGTTACAACTTGTAAAAATAATTTTATAACTGTAACACGCTAAAAACCCTCCAATGATCAAAAACTTATGTTGAGTAGGTTAGATTCTATCTTGTGAGTAATGGGTCCCCATGCTTGACTTAAGCCCCTAACATCATCTCTATTAAGGTTCTTATCACATTTATTCATCTCCATTGCTTTTCCTAATTTTTGCTTGGAGTAATGATCTTCCACAATAACTTTGGTGTCCTCAATTTTAATGTGGCACTTAAATGAAGAGTAGTATTCAGCTAAATCCAATTGTTTAACCCTTTGATATTGTATATCCTTCTTATGCTTTTTGATCCTCGTGTTGATCGATCTCCTTGCCCCCCCCAATATAAGTAATACCTCATGAACGCTCGATGCGATAAATAAACCATTACAACCCCCTCCAGTTGTTCATAAATCATCCCGCCATAGTTACTAGGTTCGGCCGGATTTGTATGAAATCCGGTTCGAACCGTATTTTTTGAAGCAACCGAATAAATGCCGTTCGGCAGAAAAAAATTTGCCACTTTTGGAAAGGGTCCAGGAAGATGTAGCAGCAAAAACTTGCATGTGCCATAACTTTCATTCTGTGGCTCCGTTTCAGCTGTCGTCTTCTCTAAAAGTGTATATTTTCTCGAGCTCTACGCATTGATGGCAATATTTTTCTTATTTTCATAAAATCCATTTTTGCACCTTTTTGGACCAAGCAACTTCTTGCAATCTTTTGAAAGAATCATTATGATGATGATGATTATGGTAGATGGATGCTTTTTTGTATGATTTGTCTATATATAATGATATAAGTATACAATAATATAAATTTATAATAATATAAGTATATATATTCCGAACCGGATTTTTCCGTATTTTCTGAATTTTTTTGAGAACTCCGTATTTTCGGATTTTTTTGCCCTTCCGAATTTAATTGGATTTCCGAACCTGGTAACTATGCATCCCGCCAAACATAGAGAAAGTGGATTCGAGGAAAAGCTTAATTAGGATTGTCATCTTGTCATCAATCTTACTCCTAACAATCTCAATAGCAAGATGAATAGAGACCTTTGTGAACAAAGAAACCACATCAAAGCTTACCATGATATCACCTTTTACTATCTCCTATGGTCGGTGACCTTTTTAAGGAGCACTTTGAAGAAATTGCTCTTCATTCATTTCCTTGTAGACCAATATGGTAGAAAATATATGTAGCTGACACAAATGTTTCTTGCCAGCATGGCCTAGAGAAAACTATAGGAGTTTTTTAGACATATTAATGGTTCGTTCAAGAACACCAAGTTCACTAAGGAGGTGGAATATAATGGTAGCCTGCCATTTTTAGATGTTCTTCTTACCAGGAAACTTGACGGCTGTTTGGTACGATAGGTGTATAAAAAAGCACTCATACAAACCTTTCTTTACGTGCTAGCTCCCACTAGAAATGAGCACAAAAAAAGGGTTGTAAGGATCCTTGCCACTATGGCATTTAGACTATCAGACAAGGAGCATTTGAAGCAAGAGCTCGAGTACTAGAGGGCAGTCTTCAAGAAAAATGGCTTTAAGGGCAAATGAATCTCTAAGGATTTCAAGCTAGCTAAGGGCAGTTGTTTGCTGGGTTTGAGGAACATACCACTATCACTTGCTTTCCTTCCTTACATTGAAGGAATCTCTAACAAAATATCTAGGATTTTAGAGAGGAATAATATTAAATCTATCTTTATAACCCCTAAGTTGGAACTGAAGGTTAAGAGCGGTGTTTATTGCATCGAGTGTTCATGTGGTATTCCTTATATGAGGGAGATAGGTAGATCGATCAATGCAAGTACTAGAGAGCATAAGAAGGATATACAATATGAGAGTGTTAAACAATTGAATTTAGCTAAGCACTAATGTTCATCTAAGCACCACATTGAAAATAAGGACACCAAATTTATTGTGGTAGAAGATCCTTACTTCAAGTGGAAACTAAAAGAAGCGGCGGGGATAAATAATTGTGATAAGAATTTTAATAGATATGATGGTATGGGCTTAAGTCAAATGTGGGGACCCATTATTCACAAGATCAGATCTAACCACTGAACATAAATTTGGAGGGAGTTTAGTGTGCTACAACTACAAAATTATTTCTATCATTTGTAACAATTAGTTGTTTTTATCTCCTTTATATTTATTCATTTCTTGGGTGAACCATCACCACATAGGGTTGTGGACCTTGGTGGGTCACAATTAATTGATTTTGAGTCATAACAGTGTTGTCACCCTCAAAATTCCCCTCATTTTCCAAGTCTAGACTTAAAATTTTGAGTTGTTGCCTCTAAAAATATTGAAAACAAAGTATTGCGAAATATGGTTCTTTCCAAGGGCTTGTGGTCTCCTGGAAACTTCTTTATCAGATGGGTAATTTCTTCCCATTTCCGAAAAGGTAAAGAAGTCCTACTCTTCATATTTTTCAAGTTATGGCCCGACGGACCTGAGATGGTATTATTTGCCGAAGGTGGGCTGACGGGGCTGCGGGAGTTTTTTAGCACTTAACAACTTTTGGCAAAGGGTGTAGTTGGCAATGGTGGGCCTGCGAGCCCGTGCAGAGAGATAAAAAAGAATGCCTAAGGTTTGCCACCAATCAAATGGTGCCATGTAGCCGCGTTGAAAAGTCAAAGCGGGGATGTGGGTCGGCAGAGAATTTTGAAGTTTTAGGCCTTTTTGATAAAAAAGAGTTGAAAAGTAAAAAAGTGATCCGCGACCTTGTTGCCAAGTAGATAATGGCACGTGTCTGACCATTGAAAAGTCAAAGTGGGCGAGCGGGCCAAAATGTTCCAAAATGCCTTTTTGCTGTAAAAATTATAAAGCATAAAGTTTTCCCCCCCGCGCCCGCTCCAATCAATTTCTTCCACGTGGGCGTCCCAAATTTAAAGTTGTAAAAGCAAATCTAATGGCCCGTATTTAAACGGGCAAAATAATGTAACGGCTGTATATTTGAAAATCTGGTTTTTCCGCCATTAACGTTTCTTTGCGAATCAAGAATTCGAAAGGGCACGAATGATTGGAATGATTTGTAACCGTTTCTTGCTTGCTCGAGGAAGTTGTAACCGTCTCTTGTGAGCTATTTCATGGGCTTTCAAAGCCATTATACGGGGTTGGAATTTTGATATTCTGGAACTATAATTTCAAATATGAAGAAATCAATACAAGGGTTTTTCCCTTTTTCCTCTGTTTTCTCTTTCCTTCTTGCTCTGATATGTGAATCATTTAATCCTTGCATGCTTAGAAACTTTGTGTTCTAGTTTGTACAATCTTAAGAACTTTGAGTCCGCGGATTGTGCCCGTTATAAACGTGAATGGTTCTTCTCTATATCTCATTTGCTCAATACATATAAGGGTTTTCTCTGCCATCTCTTTTCCCTGAAAGTATTGTCTTCTTCTGCCTCCCTCCTCTCTTCAAGTCTTCTATCCTCATGTATTGATAAATTTCAAGGCATAAAACACATTTCAAGATATCGGGAAACCACCATTGAATAAAAGATTGTGTATTTGTATATAGGTTTTGCCCCTGCTTTCAATAAGGGAACCTCTCCCATTAAAGAGGAGGGACTTGCTTGTCCCCTGATTGTGGTTTCATTCCAAGTGCAAATCTGAAACCTAACAGTTTTTGGCGACTCTGCTAGGGATTTGTTCAATAATTTTCCTTTCTAAAAAGAACAACTAATTTGATCATTTCTTTGATCTGGCGATTCTAAGATACACTCATGGTAGAAGGGCTCTTGGAATTGAAGATTCCCAATTTCAACTCTTGGATCAACAAGGTTTTCAACTTCCTCCAACACGAAGAAATAGAAGAGTTCGTTCCACAAGCACACCTCCTATTAAAGGCAAAGCTTCTGGTCGTAGCATTCCTCAAGCACAACTTAGCCCTAATCTCCGTCCCTAATTCTTGCTAGTGTCTCAGTTCCAAGGATGGCAACACCTCTGCCTTGGGGACAAAGAGTTGGGCCTCTGACTCTTCTTCAACCATTGCATGAGTTACCTAGGGGTAGCAGGAAGAATTTTCCCAAATTTAGAGGTGATCGCAAAGTGCACCCTGATGAACACATTGCAGCCTTCATTGTTGCATGTGGGGTCCTTGGAGTTGAACATGAGGATGTCTCTGTTAGGCTGTTTGTGGAGACCTTGCAAGACAATGCTGCAGATTGGTTTTACCATCTTCCTGCTGGGACCATCACCGATTGGACTACTATGAGGAATGAATTTGAGCAGCATGTTCCAAACTTGCTGAAGATGTGCATGCTTTGTTAGCTTAGTTTTCTTAAATCAAGAAGGAGCCACATGAGCCTATGAGAGAGTTTTTGGCCATGTTCAACAAGATTGATTAACAATATTCCACTAAATACTAGGCCTATTGATTAGATTCATAAGTGTTTCTTCTTGACTTCTCAATTTCTGGAAGTAAGCTATGCACCTGAGGAGAGACAAATCTTGTGATTTTTGATGTTGATCAAGAGATTGGCCATGTCAGTGTGGAAGATGACTTGATCATGCCTGGAAATCTAAAAAGGGAGTCTTTCAAATCAAAAGCATATTCTTCTTCCTCTTCTCCTGGAGGTAATGCAGATCAGTTGGTGTAAAAGCTTGGTTAATGACCTCATTGCCATCAAGAAATAATTGGCTCAACATGCTCCATATCAAGATGTTTCATGGAAGAATTTTCACCCTAGGAACCACTTTCTCTCTTCTCAAACTAGGTTGGCCATTGAAGGTCCACCCCTTGCAAGGTGCCTGTCAATGTTACTTGTGAGGATCTTAAGCCTAATGATGAGGAAGAAAATGGGCTCTATGATGAATAAGAAGAGGAAGATGATGAAGAACTGGAGGAACCTGGTGGTTCTTCGAGTTCATTTCCTCACCACTAAAGGTGTGGATGATGAAGATGACTATGATGATGTAGTGGCTGAGGATGAACAGTGGGTCATATGTTGTTATGACCCGAGAGCAGACCAACAAAAAGGAAAAAGTTGTGCAACCTGCAATAAAGATAACTAAGGAGTACCCCATCACCATCCTGGTGATTGCAAGAAGAGGAGCTCCTATTCCTACTACTTCCACCAAAAAGGTAATCTCTGCTAGTCCTTCTCCCTCTACTTCTACTTTTGAGAATTCTTGTCTGAACAAATGATAAAGATGATAGATCAAAATATTCTCCTACTGCTAGTAGTGATTCCCCATCCACATCTAGATCTTTCAACAGTTATAGACCATCTTAAAAAGACCAAGATTCATATTTCTAAGACATACTTCTATCAAACCCATCCTAAATCCTTTTCCAAATTGGTTAACTTTGTACATTCTAAATCTAAAACCCCAGCCCATTCTTCTAAAGGCCTTTTGCCCAATCCTTCTCCACCTTAACCCAACCTTGTGGCTACAGTCACTTCACCTAATGAGAATATCAAACCCTTCTATGTGACTCTCCTCATAGCTGGACACAAGCTTAGCAATTATGTCATTGATTTTGGTGCATTTGATAATGTAATGCTTGCAAAAGTGGCTCATGCTTTGGGTCTAACCCTAACCTACACTTATGGCTCTTGCTATTCCATGGAAACTAGAGAAGTTCCTTTGGTTGGGAGAATTAAGGATGTAAAATTAGCTTTTGTTGTTTTACCAGAAGAAGAAGGTCTTGGATACTATCTTGGTTGTTGATATCCCTCCTTCCTATGGCATGTTGCTAAGTAAGAACTTTTGTAAAGATGTTGGAGGTGAGATCCAAATGGATTGGTCACATGCCTTGATCCTTGTCAATGGAAAGATGAGGAAGCTGCTCCCTGAGAAACAAGTAGAGTATATTATGCAAAAGACAGATGATCCTAAAGCACAAATATTATATGAATACATTGGGCATCAAAAATACATGATCATGTCACAAGAGGAGTCAAGTCTATCAAAGGGAGTGTTGATCCTGATCCTAATGGTGTGTGGACTTTGGAGTTTGATATAAGCTACTCTTCAGCTGGTTCTGGAGCTGGTGTAGTGCTTATTTCTCTTTGGGGTAAGGTTTATCCTTTCTCTTTCAAGTTTCAATTTGAAAATACCAACAATACTACTGAGTATGAGACCCTCATTCTTAGGTTGAGCATGGAAAAGGAAATGGGAGTGAAGAACCTTCTTTCTTGTGGAGATGTAGAGCTAATTATAAAACAAGTTAGATGACATTTATTAGGTAAAGAACAGAAGGATGAAGAACTATAGGAACTCTGGTTTGGGATTCCATTGAATTCCTTGATGATTTTTCCATTGAAGTTGTGCCAAGGGAAAGGAACACTAGGGTTGAATCTCTAGCTATTTTTGGTGTCCTTTTTGATTCCTCATCTTGATTTACGTCAAGAAAAATTCATAATTGAGTTGATACATAGACCCAGTGTGCCTGACAATGCAAATAATTGGCATGTTTTCAATGCTGACCAAAATTTTCTTTCTTTCTTGGAGTTCAGAGACAACTTTCGATCAGCTGTACTTTGAAGGAAGTGACAGTCTACCTCGAGAGTGTGTGTCATCAAATGAAGAGGGTGTCAAAGAAGAGAATGGATCAAGATGGATGCATAAAAATAAAAGGAAACAAAATCCCTAAAGGGCTGGTGAGTTTGGAGGATATTTTTGATAAACATGATAGGTATATGAATTCTAAAGTTTCCCAAGGGGACTCGTCAATTTTCTGAGACTAAGAAAAGTAAATATTCGGAGTCTTAATGATCCCAAAATGGTCAACACTGGTAAATGCTACACTCACGAACAGAAAAAGAAGGTGGTGAATCGGTTGAAGAGGTATGTTGATGTCCTGGCTTACTCTTATGATGATCTTAAGGATTTTTAACCTAAATAAATGTAACATTTCATTCCTCTTAAACCTAGGATCAAACCCTTTATACATAAGTAAATGCAATATAATCCAAAGATAGTTGATACAATTTTCCAAGAAATACAAAATCTTTTAAAGGATAAGATCATCTTCCCCATGAACCATTCAAAGTGGATTGCTAATATAGTCCCTGTCAGGAAGAAGAATGGTGAGATCCGGACCCGGATCTGTGTGGACTTCAGAAATCTAAATCAGGATTATTTGAAGGATAACTACCCTCTCCCCATGATGGACCAAGTATTGCAAGCTATCATAGGCTCGAAGATGCTATCTATGTTAGATAGATTCTCTGTGGTACAATCAAGTAGAGGTGGATACTACAGATGAACATAAGACTGCCTTTACTACTTCTTGGGGAACCTTTACATATAAGAGGATTCCATTTGGTCTCATCAATGTTGGTGCTACTTTCCAGAGGGCCATGGATTTGGATTTTGGCATTTTGAAATGGAAATGGATTATTGTGTATTTGGATGACTTGACAGTGTTTTCTAAAGCAAGAAGAGGTCACTTCCAACTCCTTGAAACGATATTGCAGAAGTGTAGAGAGCATGGAATTTCTTTAAACCCTAAGAAGTCTGTGTTTTGTATCACAGAAGGAAAGCTGTTGGGACACGTTGTTTCAAAGGAAGGGATCAAGATTGATCCGGAGAGAGTTCAGGCCATCGAACAAATTCCTCTTCCATCAAGTAAGAAAGGTGTCCATTCTTTCTTGGTAAGATCAATTTCCTAAGGAATCATCCCCCGATTTTCAAACTTACTGAGCATTGCTCACATGATTAAGGAAGTGCGCAAACTTTTGGTTGGTCCTCTGAAGGGGAAATTATTTGAGGACATTAAACAGGCTATTGCAAAGACTCTATCTTGGCGTGCCTGACTTTAGGCAAAGATTTCATTCTCT